>QYTT01095432.1:0-12842 GCA_006980735.1 Dasypogon diadema
AACCAAACATCAATTGAATGCAAACACGGAATACTTAAAGCGACGGATCTGAATTCACAAGAATTTCTAGGAAAATCCGTTTCTTTTGCAAGTATTGACTCATTTGTTTAATTTGTCCGATTATTTGTTTGACTTGAAAAATGAATTTTGTTTGTTATTTTCTTTGATTTTTTTCATATGATTTTGAGAATGTATAATTCCTAAATATATTTTCAAAATATAGGAAAAAAGAAGAAAAATGAGCTATATATCAACAAAATCGTATTATTTATTCTCCATATATCTTGTGTTTCACTAAAGTGTTAACCTTGTCCGATTATTCGTTTGAACCACTGTAAGTCATTTTTATAATATAATTTCGAAAACGAAGGTATTTTAGTTTTGTCTTTTGGGCCAACTAAATAAGTAATAATGTTTAAGTAATTTTAGTTCCTTGTCGTTTATGGTGTGGATTAGGATTAACTTAAGCATTTCATCACTAACACAAATTCTATGGACTATGGTCGTTAAATTTGGCTCTTTTTCATTTATTCCTGTTTGTATAAAATTTCTGGATAAAAAATCAGCCATATGCACATCTTTTCCGGAAATATATTGTATTTGTAAGTTAAAAGGCAGTAATTTTAACCGTAACCTTTGAAGCCTTGCTGAGGGTATAGTGCTCAATGGCTTTGCAATTAATGGTTGGAAAGGTTTATGGTCTGTTTGTATTAACACTTTCCTCCCATAAGGGATCAGGTCATAATCTCTAAAATGAAAATGTCGACAAATGAAAAATGTCGACACGAAAATTCAGAAATGCCGACATTAAATATATCGACATACAAAATTACGAATAGAAATAAAATGACACTTCAAAATATTGACACAATATTGAAATTGAAATTACGTCTCAGAGGGTACATATTTTCCAAATTTAAATTTTAATATTCCTACAAAGAATTTTGTTTCCATGGTGACGAGAAAATTTTTGTTTTATGAAGTTGTTAGTCAGCCTGCATTCAATGAGAAGTTTAATTGTACACCGCAGGGTGTTGAGTGTTGAAAATACATAGAATACTGTAGTGGCTTGAGCTATATATATACATAGGTAATTGTATTAATAATATGGCTTTTAAGTAATTAGGATTCGCTATTTCTTCATAAAAATGGAAATCTTAACAACGAAATCGAATAAGGGCGCTGATAAACTTGTAGTCAATGGATACATTTACCATTTGGAAAGGAAACGAAATATCAAATTTTATTGGTGTTGTGAAAATAAATTATCTCTGCCTTGTAATGGACGAGTTACTACAATGTTGGAAAATGAAGAACATAAGATTACTAAATGTAAATAATTACATAAAAGCTACAGCTAAAAGTAACGCTGAACTCCCACCATCTAGAATAATACTAGAAGGAATTTCTACGTGCAAAGAAAATTGTAGACAATATTTGCCATCTAATACTGCTCAGAAAGGTAAAATAACGCGAATAAGGAAACAATTTCATGAGAAAGAACCTGCAAATTTGAATGAAATAAATATTCCTGAATACCTGAAATTTGTTCAAGGCGAGTAATTTGTGTTATCAGAAAGAAATTATAAGAAACAAAAATTTATTATTATGGGTTCTGTTCGCAATTTAAAAATATTACAAAGCTCCAATATTTGGCTTATGGATGGTACTTTCAAAGTGGTATCCAATATAATGCAACAATTGTTTACGATTCACTGTGTGACTCAAACCACAGTTTTCGCTGTCGTGTACTGCTTAATGAGTAGTAGAAACGAAGAAACATATATGGAATGTTTTTATGGCGTTTGTGAGATTGCAGTTAAATATAATATAAATTTGACACCTAAGTATATTTTATCGGACTTTGAGAAAGCACCAATAAAAGTAAGAAAAGACTTTTTTCCCGTCTGCTGTTACAAAAGGATGCTTTTTTCATTTTGGTAAAATTATATGGCGAAGAATACAATTAGAAGGTCTATCGACAAAATACGGCACGAACGAGACGTTTAGTATACAGATTGGAATGTTAAAAGCTTTAGCATTTCTACTACCAGAAGAAATTCCCTCCTACTACATATAAGGAATTAAAGAAAACTTTCGATAAAGATGCTGTTAAATTATGCCGCTGGTTCAAGAAAAATTATTTGTTTTGTTCTAAGCGAAAAAGAAATCATAAAAGTGAGACAATATACAGCTCTCCGGCATATCCACCAGAGTTCTGGTCCGTAGCCGATCTACTGGAAAACAACTTGCCCAGAACGCAAAACAATGTTGAAGCTTGGCACAGAAGGATAAATGTTTTAGCTGGCAAGAGTCATCTTGGCCTTTACAAATTAATTGAACTTTTATCCTTTGAAAATATCAATATCTCAACTCAAATAGAGAAATTACTGGCTGGGGAAAGGATTCAAGCCAAAATTAGACAAGAATATGTGAAAAAGGAACAAAAAATTAAAAAAAATTTTGGAGGAAAAATCTGAAAGAAGTAAAATGTCATTTTTAAAAAATTTAGCTTACAGAATAAATTTATCTTGAAATAAATACTTTTCTATGTATTAATTAATTTAAAATTATTGTAATTTACTTTGTTTGAATATATATATATATTGAATCTGATTTATGTTTTTCAACAATAATTAATAAATATAGTGAATACATGTATTTGTTGTATAAGGTAAATATGTACATTTTCAAAACACAATCGATAAAAATTTTAAAAAACAATCGAGAAAAATGTCGAAAAGCCCCGGGGCTTTTCTACCTGTCGACATTTTTCTCGATTATTGTCGATATTTTGGGAGTCGACATTTTTTGTTTCGATTAACTGGTTTTCGAAAATGTGTTTTGTCGGTGTGTTTTCGTTCGATTACATTTTTGTCGACATTTTGTATTTCGATATTTCCTTTTACGACATCTTGACCCCAACTCCTCCCATAAATGTAAGTGTGAAATTTTTTGCAAGCATAAACGATTGCTAAAAGCTCTTTTTCGATTTGAGCACACTGCTTTTCTAAATCAGTTAATGCTCGTGAAGTGTAGAAAATTATTTTTTTGTTTTGCAGTAAGCAACAGCCTAGTCCATCGGTCTGTATGACCATGTTTTCTTTTTCATTGAACGTGTGCTCCCTTTTTTATAGCATTTTTGATTTTATTAATAGTTGCTGTGCGTATAGGTAGCCATTTGAATTCATTATTTTCTTTCAAAAGCTCATGAAGTGGTTCAACAAGTTTCGACATGCAAGGAACAAATTGTCGAAAATAATTTACTACACCTAAAAATTTTTGAAGATCTTTTCTACTTTTCGGTTCGGGTAGCTTTTCAATGGCTTCTAGCCGCTCTGGATCAGGTTTTACTCCTTCTCCTGAAAATATGTGACCTAAGTATTTTACCGTGTCTACCCTATATTGGAATTTTTCTGGATTAAATTTTATGTTTAGTAGTTTTGCTCTTCCGATTACTTTATGTAAAATTTTATCATGTTCTTTTTGAGTCTTAGAGCTTATTAAAAGATATAGATAGTCACTCCTTCAATATTACCAAAATTTTCAGTGTTATAACTTTGAAACACTTCTGGGGCAACCTTAATACCAAAGAGTAGTCTATTAGATTAGTAAGTACCCATTAAGTTGTGAGTTTTCTTCATTCTGGTTCAAGTTCAATTTGACAGAATCCATTTTTAAGGTCTAGTACTGAAAAGTATTTGCAATTCTCTATTTTTGTAGTAATTTCTTCAACGGTGGAAATCATGAACTTATTTAAATCTCTTGGATCCAGACATATTCGTAAGGATTTAATTACTATTTGGTTATACTATTCTCGAGGTTCTGTAACTTTTGTTATTATTCCATTCTTTTCCAGTTCGACTAATTTCATTTTAAGTGGTTCTTTTACTTTTAAAGGTATTCTTTGCGGTGGTCTAGCTACAGGTACAGCTTTATCTACTAGTTCCTTTTATATTGTTTTTCAAATTTTCCTAGTCCTTGAAAAGCTTCTTTATGCTTGTTAACAGATATGTTTTTAATGTGAGTTTAAGAGATTCAACACACAAGTTTAATTATAATATTGGTTTGAGACTATTGTTTATTATTATAAAATTACCTTTGCATGTAGTTTCTTTGAATGTACAGAACAGTGAAACAATTCCCATTGGTGTAATTTTGTGACCAGTTTAGTTTTTTAACTTCGTAGGTGTTGGTTGTAGTTCACATTTTGGATTTAATTGTTTGTATATTTTATATGGTAAAATATTGACCTTGGAGGCAGTGTCTCAGTCCAAAAATTTACATTTTTTTCCCTCAAATGTAATCTATATATTAATTATACAAAGAAACCTCCCGGTTCCGTATTTCAGCCACTTTTCTTATATGGAGTTTCATTGAGCTTTTCTTGAAATTTTATAACAGCAATACTGAGCCGCATCGGGTTGTGTTCATTACTTTGGGTTTGCGTTCCTGGGTAACTTTGGTGTTAAGTTCGATGTTTGCCACCGATAAGTATGCAATACATGGATTTATTGGAACTTTTCAGAGGGGACACCTCTGAAAAAAACGCTCTTTAAAATTAAAGGTGCAAATTGAGGGAACATATAAAAACGTTATGTCACTCGTATACCTTCAGTTTGTGCAATTGCACAGCGGTCTTCTAGTTTATTTAATTTAGCAGACTTTTCACTACAATTTATAGTAAATATGTAATCAGAATCACTACTTTCACCTAAATTCATTTGAATCTCCCTTACTTTTCTGACAGTCTTATTATTATATTTACAAGTAGTAGAAAAGTGATTAATGCGTCCGCAGTTGATACACTTTTTTCCCTACGTTGGACATTGACAATGAGTAGTAGAGCACCTTGTGTATATTGAATTACAGCTGGAGTTGTAATAATTCCCGTTGTATCCATTGAACTGATAACTTTTGCGATTTTTTATTGTTTTTATTGTTTTATTTTTTCACTGCTCTAGGGTTGTATTTTTTTTTATTTGTAATACTGAATCTGTCCGAATTCTTGTAATTTATGATCATTAACTCCGAGTACTATACGATCTCTTATCATGGCGGATTTTTCAGTAAATTCACAAGATTCAGCCAGCTTTTTGATGTCCTTTAAGAACACGCCAAAGAGTTCCGCTTCTTCTTGGTTTCTATTATAAAAGATATATCTTTCATAGACTAAATTTGATTTTGGTTTACAGTAATTTTCTAGCGCTTCTATTGTTTTTGAATAACTCTTTCTGTCTGCGTCTGATAGGTCCAAAGTTCGTAATAAGTTCCTTAGCCTCTTCTTCTAATTGATTGCGTAAGAGTTCGCCTTACAACCGATGAGAAAGTCTTCGAAATCTTCTTTAAAAAGTGTCCAGTTCTGAGCTTTGCTGTTCTAATCTTCTTTAAACAGCTTCCCATTTTAGTTCTTAAAGTCGATTTTTTAAGATTTATTAGTGATCGTTGTAAATTGTTTTCAACTAATTTTAGATTATACACATTCTTTTTTATAGTTTTACCTTTTCTCAATAGGGGAATTGAGATTTTTCCTAAGGGGTCCCTTACACGTGTTTTTGTAAATTTAGGATTTTTTACCGTTTTACATTTTACTTCGTCTTCTATAGTTCTTCCCATTAATTGGGTTCACTGTATTACTTTATCACTTGGCACGTTGATTACTTTGTCTTTTGTCGATTTTTATTTTACACCGGCTGCGCCATGTGGCGTTGCTCTTCAAATGAAAGTACTCCTTTTATATCTACACCGTTTTAATTTTTGGGAGATGCTGAGTCACTCGCCACAGAGGTGAGGTTTAAAACAGAGTGATAGCAAGAAACTAGTACTACGTTTATTCTGACTAGTCCTGAATCTATTAAGGTTAGGACACATCCTGCCACAATTACTAAGTTGCGAACTAAAAATCATTGTGCCATCTCCAGCACATGATTATAAAAGATTCATTTGTTCAGCAATTTTGCAACGCAGCTCAACTTTTATAAGCAAAATTCTAAGAATAGAATGGATCTAGAATACAATATTTTCATTTCTTTATCAAATACATGGGACAAAATTGAAATATTGCACGTAAAAGGTATTCCAAACTCCCAAAGTCGAAGTGCCCTCTGCGCGCGTCTGTACCTTTTACATCCTCTTATTTCGCAGAAATGTATTGATATATGCAAATTCGAAATACGTTACGAAGCTTATTAAGTAAATATTGCAAATACGTACACACATGATAAACCCCAATATAGACACGAGCAATATCGGCGAATTTTAATAAAAGAAATACCAAAAGAATAGGGACATCTGGAAACAGGTTTAAATGCGGGTCCAAAAAAGAGTTCAAGTAAGCCATAAAATTCGTACAATTCCGCAAATAAACTCAAATGGAGGTGATAACGTTCATAGAAAGCTCTATACACGGAGCCGATACCCCATAAAACAAACTATAACAACAGTAACTCAAGTTGATGGCAGATAAGCCGCAATGTAGTCGCGAAATTGCAATTTGCACGTTCGATTGTATGCAAAACAGTTCAGCGTTGAATATAAATTACCCGGCAGGTATTGATGTTTACCCCTGCCAGCTGTATGGCCCCAACCTTAGACTCCATCACTCACGTACGAGTACTTGGAACTGTCTGATGTCTGTTTTATCGAATTGAGGCCTACCCTAACACCTTCTAATTGTCATCACCTGGACTCCAGTCAATGGAAGTGAGTATCACAATCGAGTGATTGGTATGCAAGGTACGCAAATCACTTGTTGATTGGCAAATAACTTTCTGAATCATAGACGAAGCTAGTAAGCTTGTGAGCAACACTTCCACATTCCAAACGTAGCGGAAAGTGAATCATTTCCAGAGGGTGTTTTATATTTATTGCATTCTACTGTCTTAAGTAATGAAGTTTGTTTAATTTGTGGTTCTGGCACTCACAACTTCTGGCCCATAAACCGTAGCTGTAAGAAATCCCAAAAGTTTCTGGAGAAATCCACGTAGCAACGGTTATCCTTTTGACTTTATTCTTTGGGACTTAATGGCATTTTTGTGATCTTTTCTGTCTCCTGGTCATTTGCACACCCGCGAACAATATTTCATGGGAAAAGTTGTAATTGAATGAAAACAACTTCTGGAATTGCTCTTTGCAGTGCAGCTGCGAGTGAAGTTTCTTTTCAGTAAGTTTCTTCAACAATTAGATATAAATTAATTAAGGAAAATAATTTAAAAGAAAAAGATTATCCTCTTTTCGTAGATGTTCTAGGAAGAAGCTTGACTTGAACGGAATTGAATTCTTATCAGCATATTTCAAATCATATGTCGATTAACTCCTTCTGCAGATTCGCTTTCTATTTTTAAACCCTAGATGTAGGGTATTATAAGTTTAAGCAAACGTTTATAACCCAAAAAAATATTCATGATACACAGAAATAAACTATATTGCCATTAATGGGGAAAAGAGAAATCGTTTAATAAATGTCCGTCTGTCTATCCGTCTGTCTGTCTGTCTCCCTGTCCGCGAGTTATCTCAAGAACGCCTTAAGCTAGAGGCTTGAAATTTGGTATACAGATACTTTATTAAAAATAAAAGGTAAAGTTCGTAAGTGGGCCAATTTGGACAACTCCTTCGTAGTGTTGCCATATGAAACCTCCAGCTATGTCAAATAAAAAATCGATATTTTCCTTCTAAAACGAGAACGCTTCGAAGTAGATGGACTTTAGTAAAATCTAAATATCCTGGCAAAAATTTAAAGATCCGGGGTAAGGTGTGCATTTGGACTAATAGCCGCAATTCCCCTTTTACATATTAATTTTTCCAAAGCCAAGAATGTTCTAAACCATGTCTTTTTCTTGACATGTGATTTTTTGACTGACTTATTGTAACATTACTGACTATTTTCTTGTTTCCTTTGTTCTATCGATTGGTCTAACCTTACTAGCAGTTACACGTCTTGCATGCTTGTCGGGGAGTCTAATCTTATCACATTTCTTCGAAATGTGTGAACACTTAATGCGAAGATAGGTAAATGGTTCATGGCTCCACGCTGAGAAGTGCGCCTTCTGGACTAGAAAGGAAACTCATTATTATTGTCATATAAAGAGGATGAAGAGCCGTTTTTAATTTTAACATCAAAAAAATTCTTCCAAATTAGCTAGATGAGGATTTGCATCAGACTATTCAAGTTTTAAGTGGAAAGAATCTCATTAGAATCATATTCCTACCACGGACGTAGCTATAGCTTTCACATGGGGTATGTATATGTATGACAAAACACAGCCGTGTGCCAAAATATTACAAAACCTTTTTTTCATAATTTTCAGGTTCCGGATCTTATTTTAAGTTATTCTTCCTTATCGTTTATAAAAATTTATAATAAATGCACCTGAGTAAGTTCTGATCCTATAATAAACGCTTGGGAGTACACCCAGAGAAAAAACTATATTAAAATCACCTAAACACGCTTGGGTAAAAATTTTTGTATGAAAATTTAAATTTAGGCAAAATTTACACAAGTATTTTCTTGTTTTTTACCGCGTTAGCGTTACCTAAACTTTGATAAATCATCTAAAATAATTTTGATAATTTGTCCATGTGTTTAGGAAAATTTTTGCAAAAGCTTTAGACAAATTCCCTTCCAAGTTATACGTTTCACCCAAATTGTAGGTATACAATTTTGCCAAAAGCCCTTGAATGACTTGAGTAAGTTTGGGTAAATTTTTACATAGGACTAAGGTAACTTTCCGGAGCAAGTGTATATTTATTACAAGTTTGATATTTAAAACTTTCGCTAATAGATTAAGAAATGCTGGTTAATAGCTGGTTAATAGTTTTTTCGGAATCGCAAATTTTTCCTAGAAAAAATTGGGAGATATACTGAGAAAACTATTAACCAGCAACTAGCAAGTTGAACTCAACTTTCTCAGTATATCTTCCAATTTTCTCTAGCAAAAATTTGTGATTCCGAGAAAACCCATAAAATTGTTGAATCTCTATCATCGACTACATACGGAACGCCGCATATATGCGGCACTCGTACCCACAGGTCTTCGAGTGGATGTCGCTTATATGCGGCGCTCGTAGCGAAAGGGTTAAAAAAGTATTGTATTCTATAAACTGCTTTGTTTATACAGTATACAGTTTTTCATATATTAAAAAAGCCTAATTCTTAGTCTTCATCTGGTTTATAACATGTTTACCTCTTTTAACTGTATAATAAGCTACACACGATTTTTCTAGATTCCAAGAGGTTGATGAAGCAAGAGGCTCGAGTAGGAAGTTTCTCGAATTCCTCTTTGTGCTTATTTCATGAGTTCGGGTGTGACAAGATCTATCTCTTTCTTGAAAACGAGGAAGTTGAGAGAAGAAATGATAAAAAAGAAATCTGAAAACAAAAATGAGAAGGAAAACCAGTTTCGTGCGAGACCCAAAAACTTCCTCGTAGGATTTGTGCAGGAAGTTTTATTCACTTACACAAAAGGAAATATGAAGAACGTCGGACGCAAAAACTTCCTCGTGAAATGTGCTCCTTTTCACATGGGACAAACAATTAACTTTCAAAGGTGACCTGGAATTTCCTTCAGCCAGCCATGTACAAGAATTAAAGTGTAGGGTAGTTATTGACTGCGAAGTGACTTGAATATTTAGTCTTTTTAATAATTTTTTTTAAATTAATTTATAATTATTTATGATTATGATATATAATTTATGATTATTTATGTGATCTTCTTCCTTTTTATTCATTTTCTGGGGCCAAGGCAGGCTAAACGAAGGGTGATCGGGAGAAAAGGACTACTATTTTGTGGCATGGATACAAAAGGTGGATATTCGACGAATATTAGCGTTTTTGCGTAGACTAAGAGGGGGGGGGGGTCCGGACCCCCTAAACCCCCCTTTATATACGTCCGTGATTCCTACCTCTAATATCCGTGAAATTCGTTTTATTACCAAGCATATGTAAAACCTATTTCTTAACCGTCTGAAAATGGGGGACACCTTTGAGCGATTCTAACGATTCTAACTAGAATTATTACTAGAAGAATAGCTGCTGAAATTGACAAATTTTTAGTACATTATTCAGATAAAATCGCAATCAATTTTCCTTATCAGATTTAACACAAGTTCACAAATACATTTCTAGACATAATTCAGACAAAAAACGATTTTTCCAGAAGGCAATGATATATTCGCCCACCTCTAAATAAATTTGAAAGAATTTCCCCTTTACCCATGCACATAAAGCACGCAAATTTTAATAACTCTGGATATAAATGGTAGCAGATTTCGCACGCAACCAGCCATTCCCAACGGAATCAGTAAATATTTGGTGGTGGTCAGCAATAATTTATCTTCCGTGCGGAAACCCATTCGTTCATGAAATACGCTGCCGGTGCTGCCGCTAGTGTGTTTTCGAAACAAATTCTGCCGAAAAAAAATTCCAAAATACATATTTCATAATTTTTTATGGTATGATTATAAGCCACTAACAATTTCGGCTCCATGGGACAAGGCATTCCCTGGTTTTTAAGGTCTTTGTTTCTGGATAATTTCGATATTAATCGGAAATAAAATTTCTGTACTTACGACACTTGAGTCTCAGGTTACTGAACCCTCCCTTTTTGGTTGTTGACGCCATCCCTTTACCCATGTTTGGGGTGAAGGAACTCTAGAAATCCTTACTTTAATGTCCTGTATCAATCAATTTGGCTTTTGTACTGTTACATTAAATTTGAAATTGTTCGCCGAGGCCTAACATGGTGATTTAAAAATTTAATGCAAATGGATTAATTACGTCGATTTGATGAATTACTCAAAGAAAGGCAATGATTTTTATATAGCACTAGTAAGTATTTTCCTGTAATAGCAATAGGACTTTTTAGAAAGACTCAATAAATTTGACAAAAAGATAATCCAAATAATTTCACACAAAACTACATACAACTTTCACAGCCTTCTCTCTTGGAAATATTCGTGGCCATCGGTAAAAGGACGGGTGAGAGGGTGAGGCAGGATTGAGACAGAGCTGCCCTGCTAGCCCATTGCTTTTCACTTTGTACGTTAACACGTTGACTGCCGTAGTGCCGTGGGGGTCACCGGTGACCGGCATTTAAAAGCTCTCTCACCACAAAGGCATTTTAATAAGGAACTCTCTCACGAAAGCTTTTATGCTAATTTCGGCAGCGAACGTGTTAATGATCTGTATGAAAAAATAGGAGTAGGTCTCACGATCTGGCATTCATGTGAAAATATTGTTGTATGCGGATAATTTATTAAAGTCGGCAGACGACCCGAAAACTCTTCAATTTATGCTTGACAACCTTAACGCTTGACAACCTTAACGCGCGACAAATTTCAAATTTCATTTAAATTCAACGTCGACGACAAACGTTGTCGTCCGCATTGTGTTTTACTTCATATATTGACGTGTTATTTAAATCAAATGACAGCGATTTTTTACGCCGACATTGTTGTGTCGCTCGCATTGTGTTTTAGCCTTTATACGAGGTGTCGATATTACTCTGCTTAATCTGTCTTGAGAATTGCGATGGGGCATATAGGTACCAATTAAAGTGAAACTGCTTTGTTCTTAAGCAGTTATAACTAAAGTGCACCTAAGTACAAGTTTATTAAGTGCCGGTGTTAAATTGTACAATGAATCACGGTCTTCTTGGCCCATAAATTGCATAAAATTAAAAAGAGGGAAGTTTTGGTTGGCGGTTTAGAAATCTGAAGTGTAAATAAAAAAAACAGTACAAAAGAATGGGGTTGTATGAGATACCTCCAGAGATTTTGTGAAGTTTACAATTTACTAAAACTAAAAACTAAAAAATTTGTGTTTTATTATAAAGGTGTTAGATCGTGTTGAGGACAATGTAGTTGTGGTATTTTAATCTAATCTAATCTACTCGAATTGTGTTATTATCATATTTGTTGTGTGTTTCGGTAATTTTAACTCCAGATCGCTTACTCGCTCCAGCCTTGCATTTGGGGTCTTCACATTTTGTCTCACATTTGTCGCCCATGGTTCTTCGTTCGATTTTCTTCCTTCATACACCTTCGATTACCGTGTCTATGAGCACTGAATTCTTTCGTTTAGAATGGCAATAGCGACTGAACCAATTATTTGCGAATGTTCTGCCACCAGGCGGTGCCACGTCCTGCGTCTTGTGAGAGGCCTGATCAAATCTCTTACTTCGGATCAGTCGATAATCACTGAAAGAGTAAATACTATTGTGTCGAGCCTTACCGGGTTTCTGAAGAAGATATTAATTCCCTGAATGGGAAAATTGACGCGCTTCTCTGTAACGTTGATACTTTGAACCAACGAACATTAATAACAAGAAGGCCGACTCTGCCAAAAATGCAAAATGAAAGAGACTACTACGCAAGAATAAGATGGCTGTATACATGAAAGCAAAAAAAGAAACAAGAAAACAATTCTAAGAGAGATACTAATTACTTTAATATAAATCTTACATACATCTGGGGGATGATCACTTTTCCTTAATGAATTTGTTTTTTTACTTTCTTATTTAGATAAATTGACAAAAACAAAAACAAATATTCAAGGTCAATGAAAATTTTTCATTGCAATGTTCGAAGTAGGTATTCTCGTTATTTATGTTCGTTGCTTTGTATTCTCAAAATGTTATTACATTTTCAAAACTTCTACCTAATACAATTAGTTGTAGGACGCAAATTACGTATGTTTATTAGTAGTTTACTTTCCCCTTGTCGACTCAAATTTGGACGAAACTGCTGTCAAAAATTAGTCGAAACGATTTATGTGACACCATTTCCCTGAAAGGTCGAAAATTTTTAGTCGTTTCGAATTACATGACTAGGCCCCTGTTGTTCCG
>QYTT01095434.1:5662-15761 GCA_006980735.1 Dasypogon diadema
AAAAAGTTTTTATAATTTTTGATGGATTAAATATACGTATTTTCAATTTTTATTTAATATCGAGCTTTTGTGTAAAAAAGCTCTTGAAAAGCTCCTTTGCCAGATAAATTTCCACCACCATATACTAAAAATCTAAAAATTATCCAATATTTATTCGGAAATGTAAATGTATTCAGAAAAAAATGCACAACTTTCCTTTACGGTAACAAGGTTTAATATCAGACCAACAAGAATCAAGGAAAGGTGCTACAACAAATTAAGATCTGATCTTAACAACACCCACGGGTACAAAGCTTAGCTTTCCCGCAAGGTTTTCTTTTCCGTAGTAATTTGTTATAATATTGGGTTTTCCTTCTAGACCAGAAGGCGCATAATAGGCTTATGCTTACCATAGTTAGTTCTAGAGAAGTTGGTATGCAGAAGGGGGACGCTCCTCAAGTTGCGTTCATTAGGCCTGAAAGACGGCCCAGCACGTAGCATCGGAGAGTCAATTGGGAATTCAGGAGCTGGTGCATAAAAACCACATCAGCAATCCTACGTCGCTCCTCCAAGGAAACCACACCAAGGAGATTAAGTCGCTCACGATATGGTGGAAGAATCAAGGGATTGTTCCATGGGAGGTCCCTTAGCACAAATCTAATGAACCTGCGCTGGACAGACTCAATGCGATCGATGTGTACTGCATAAGAAGGATTCCATACCTGGGATGCGTGGAAGCGGTCGGACGAACGAGGTATATAGTGTTAGGGATACCCCACGAACTCCCTAGACCATCAACGGATGAAACCCAACATGGAATTTACCCCAAAACAACAAAACTAATATAGGAAACGAAGTTAAGCTTGCAGTCTAGCTTTACACCAAGGTTAATAACCGCCTGCAATCGAGGAATACTGTCCGAAGCGAATTTGTAGCCATAAGTGATAGCGTCGCGCTTCCTAAGGAAGGGCATAACTTCACATTTATCAATGTTCAGCTCTAAGTCTTTATGCCCACACCAAGAGTAAAAAATGTTTAAGTCTACCTGTAGGGAAGCACATTATTAATGTGGGTAAAGATCTTCATATCATCAGCGTAAATTAATATCTTAGACCGTTACAAAAGATGCACAACATTATCTATAGAAAGGACGAAGAGAAGAGGGCCAAGGTGACTGCCCTGAGGCAACCCAGAGGTGGTCTCAATGACTCTCGAGCAAGAGCCCCGTAAAAGTATTTGATAAGATCTATCGGACAAATAAGAGCGAATCCAATCCAAGAGTAAGGCCGGAAACTTCAGTTTATGTAACTTGGGCATAATGACCGAATGCGATAAGAGAGAGCGTAAAAGCGCGCAGTCCCGACGCGAGCGTGTTAAGTGCCCCGGAACCAGCAGCGGTCCTGGACTACCAAGGCTCCAGCTCGCCCTTAATATGTCTAACGCCGCGTCTAATGTCATCAAGTATAGGCATAATGCCAACCGAATGGGAAAGGCGAGGGGACGTCGCGGACCCTTCAATGGCAATCGTCGAACAGACGTCGTCACTAAAACTAAAAGATGAGAACTACTAACATGTTACTAGTAGCGAAGTCTGTAGCCAGAATTTCCAAATCTTCTAGAAGTGTACGTCCACCTAAAAATGTGAAAAGCTATTAACCCGTTAACTGATTATGTCGTATATATGCGTCAATTTCAAAAGTTCATTTTTTATTTAATGTCGCATATGTACGTCATGTTGAAAAAAAAATGCATTTTCTATGAAATTTAAAGTTAAGCAAAAAATCAAAATTTCTCTGTAATTTTGATATTATAAAGTAGGCATTAACCCTGAATTTGCTGATAACCGTTATCATAACCGTCGAAAAGGATATAAAGAACTAAATAAAATTACAATCTGGGCAAGAAAAAATGAAGTATTTGTAGACCTTGCAAGTGTTCAGCTATAATACGGGGTAGATCGAGCGTGTATTTTGATGATGTTTCGTTTCTATATAAAAATCCTCGCCTTTAGTTGCTAACACCACAAGTTCAAGGGTTCACATCCTGCACATTATAAATACTTGTCTAATGTCATTTGTATTTTCTAAGAGTTGGAAGGCTGCCACTGTGTTGCCCATTGTTCCCGTGGTTATTCTTTGCTTGTTTTTAATCTAAATAGAGTTCGATCTCGGGGGAACAATAAAGAGAACAATTTCTACTGCACTTAACTTAAGTTTATTCAAAAATTAGATTTTTTTGGTAACGAGATTACAGAGGCGGTTTGTATCGCGCTAATCCTAGAGTGCAACTAACTAGCTTACTTACTTGGCTAGGTTGAGAGAGTGACGCTGGGTATTATGATTCTCGAAAATAATGGTATTGCCTACGAGAAAATTTACAATGAGGTTCGTTCGTTGAAGATTTGCTAAACCGCCACACCCATCCCAAAGAAATCTTCTGCAGGCATCGTAAAAAATTCTCGTCCCAATGATATAAGAAAAGCCTTATTTAGTGATCATTTCACTGCTTTAGCATTGCTGGATTTCTCTAAAGCGTTTGATTGTGTCAATCATAGTTTAGTTCATTGGCAAACTTCATAAATCCTTTAGTTTTAGTTTGAGTGCGATTTCTTTGGACGGCAGCTTACTACCAAATTGTTTCCAGAGTGTTATGGGTTGACGATGTTACGTCTGGTCCTTCAGTTCTCTTACGTGATGTACCGCAGGGATCCATCCTAGGTCCATTATTATTCAGATTTTCATCAATGACTTGCCAAAAGTTGTTCTTGATGTTAACATTCATCTCTACGCTGATGACGTTCAAGTTTACGTAAGTAGGCCTATCAGATTTCTTGAGGATTGCATCGAACGCATAACTGACGACTGAATCGAATCTATAATTGGCGAATTAAAAACAATTTACAATTGAATGCGGAAAACTCTAATTGCCTTAGATATCGCCAATTCTTCTAAATGGCCGTTGTTGGCTGGTATCTTACCAAGAGGCACACGTCTTTTTCTAGTTAAAACATTGATTTTACTTTCGGTAGTTTAGTTTTCCATCAGCTGGATAGCTCGTGTACACGGCGGCTGGAAATCGTCTTCAATGATTACCTACGATTCATTCATGGACTACGAAGGCTTGAACATGTCTCCCCTGCCAGATTTGCATTGTCGGTTGCAGTCTGGATATTTACCTTAAACGGAGAGCATTAGTTTTTCTTTCAAATGACTTAAGTAACGAACCACCAGAACTTCGTGAGACGTTTCAATTTATCACGTCCCAATGTGACAAAAAAATCTTTTAATACCCCGGTTTAAGAAATTGGTCATTGGAATTTCTCCGAAAACTTATTTACCTGTAAGTCCTTGGTGTACTTTTAAGAGAAATTGTAGTTGACAGCTATTGGTGATAAAATCGGCTGACGATCTCTTCGAACGGTAATACATTTTCGGTGTGGTCGGTCAATCGTGGATGTGGTTGTGGGCGGAGTGGGTTTGGTAAAGGAGGGAAACCACCACTCCCGGTGGGTGGTTCTGCTCGTGAGGAATGTCTTCAATTCTCCCAGATGGGTTGATATGCTGAAGGCGCTTGAGATGACGTTCAGGGTTCCCAAATGCTACCTGCTCGGCTCCGCATTATTTGAATGACCCTTCCCAAGTCGACGAAACCTGCGCGAGGGGGCTGTCATTGCGATAAGATATGTCGAAGGAGACGTATATGGTGGAGTATGCAGAAGATGTCGCCGTATTGATAGCTTCTCTAAAAATTGTTCACGCTTCAAGCGAGAGTTGTTTTATAATCAGTTCTAAGAAAAAAATGTCATTATTTATAGAATGATCTTATAGTTTTCTAAATTTAGTTGTAGACCGTTCTGTATTTTGTGATTAAAAATATTTACCCTTCCAGGTAAAAATAAATTCATTAATGAAAGCATACATGCTGATGGTAAGCAATTACTTAAAAATGAAACAAATAAAATTAAATAAATATATTTTTAATTGACTTCAAAAACAAACATTTAACACTTTACGGCAGTATTTACGTCTTAACTCTGATTACAATCAAAGGAATATTTTATCACAAATCTTTTTTAGACTTAAATTTAATCCACCTAGACAAGGTACTAATTACAATGGCCCATAGACTGGTTCAGAATATAGTACAGGCGCTGCAGCACCAAATGGCTCGGGAGGTACTCGTTTTGGGCGTATTCGTTTTGCGTGTTTTTTGTACCTGAAAAATTATAAAATATTGTTTATACAATTAAAATTTCAGAGTCAAATTAAATATGGTAGTTTGCTTCGACTTTAATATGTATAAATTCGACTAACACATTAAATGGAAATTCTCAGCTAAGTAGAAATGGTTTCAAGCTCTTCTTCTAAATTATAATGGAAAACTGCATACGAAGCAATTAAATACGACTAATTTTATTTCTGCGTGTTTTTATTATTCTCTACGTGGAAGCCTACAAAATGACTGCAAGAAAATAATTTCATCTATCCTATAGTTAACAGAGTAACAACCGTCTCTGGAGGAAGGTGTTTTAGTCAGAGACACATTTTTCAGCTGGAAAAAAGAACCTTAATATCGAAACGACTTTGAAAATCAAAGAATTTTGCGTATTCCGGCATTCAGGCTGTACTGAAGGTACTCAGCAACTATAAAGTCTTCTCCTGGCTAGCCTGTGAGAGTGTAAAACTCCTCAAAACGGATAATCAAACGGAGAACCAAGTAATAAGTAGATACTTATACAGGGCATCCGGTAATTAATTTGTATGCGATATATCAATCGATTTCTTGAAGTGACCTGATCAACGTTTGTTCAATTTTGACAAAAAAATTTACATGACCGAAAATTCACATTTTTAAAATTTGACCTTGAACAACGTTGAAAAGCTACAAGTGTCCTCTTTCAGATGAATTCCTGGTCGTTATCCTTCTAAGGAATTATCAGGATTTTACAGGGTTAAAGGACATAAAACCTTTGAACGCCATTTTGAGGAAGTGATTTTAGGAGGGGGAGGGGCGGGGGGGGGCCTTCGAACAAACGTTGATCAGTACACTTCAAGGAATCTATTGGTATACCGCATACGAATTAATTACCGGATACCCTGTATAAGCTCCAGAATATCAGGAAATCGAGACTTTGTAGGAGGTTGTCCAGGTCGTAGTCACTCCTTGGTTTGTCTAGGAGTAGTGTTAGGAATCTTATTCACAGAGAAACTGATAAATACAGAAAAAATAGTGAGATGAAATTCAAGGATTGAAGTATTCTAAATAACCACTAATCGGATCGCCTAAAAAAATTGTCTTTATCAGCTTCTCTGTTTGGTGAAACATGACTCAGAGGGGATATCATCTGCGATTGCATGATAACTCCGTTCATAACTCTGTTGGCCAAAAGAATACAACTGAAGTTGTGAAAGCTCAAAAGAACGGTTCGAATCCATGGAGTACAGAGCTTATTCTTCTTCTTCTTTTGTTTTTCTATTTTTAAACAAACACGAAATAAAAGCCGTTATTAATTTGAATTTTATTTTAATGTCAACTCTGCCCACGTTTGTGTGTTCATTTTAATTTGCTATGATGAGCAAAATCAACTCTTAAACACAAAAGCTTTCAATAAGCGCCATCTATTTTTTCGTAGGCGACTTAAATAATTCAGTGAGCTTATTAACTCTGTTAAATAATCGAGTTAAACACTGTAAAATAACCGAGTTAATTTAACCCAGTTAATTTTTGTATTAATGGTTAATGGTTGTATTATATAGACATGTGAGCCAAGCGCCTGCGCTTAGAGGAAAGTTCGGAATATTATTGCAT
The DNA here is from genome assembly GCA_006980735.1 of Dasypogon diadema. Classification (NCBI taxonomy): domain Eukaryota; kingdom Metazoa; phylum Arthropoda; class Insecta; order Diptera; family Asilidae; genus Dasypogon; species Dasypogon diadema. Next base: position 11,450 of record QYTT01095434.1, read on the forward strand.
TTTAAAGAACTATGTACTTGGACTAAGTAGGTACTTAAATTTTAGGGAGACCGACAATTACCTGAGCTAAGTATACTACCAAAGAGCGTTCCTTTTCCTTTGGATGGTGGTAAAAGGACAACTTTAGAAAGGCTTTCCCTTTGTTGGAAAGTTTTGTATTATGGAAGAGAGTTCAAAAACTTAATATAGATTATATGGGCCATTATAATGTCCTTCTTATATTGTCTTTGATAGCTTTTATAAAGATAAAGTTCTATCCATTGAGATTTTTTACTAGATTAAACTGTCTCCGTAGTTGTCTTCTTAGGTCTCAAGCTATCGAACCAAAAAACAATTTGTTACTCTTTCTGACTCGTATGGATACTATTATCCAAAAAAGACAACATAGAAATAAGGGAAAATATTAGGCTTATGGATTTTTACTTTGCAAGTAAAGAGAAAACAGACTCTATATGTTGAAAGATACAATTAACAACATTAAATGTGAAAACCAAACTATACTTACTTTTTGGCTAAGTAGAAAGCTGTGCATGTAGTTGCAAATGCAGCTATACCGATCAGTGCTGACAGGATAACTAACCAAGTTCCAGAAGATGACATAAGACTAGCAGCTTGTAACTTTCGTCGGACAGAGCACGATTCTACTTGACTAACTCCAAACTCTACGTAAACATCAAATAGCCTCTCTTTCAGTTCACTGGAGTCCATGAGTTTCTGCATTTCGAGTAGAGGAAGAGCTGCTCCGTTTTTGAACAATTGAAAACAGGACGTAGTTGAACTAAAATCCAAACTGTGATCTGATTTACTTAGGACCTGGGTATCAAATACGTGCAATTCTAAACCTAATGGTTTCAGTTTTGACTGGATCTTATCTTGGAATTGTTGAATAATTGCTTGAACTTCGATAGGGGGTCGAGTAAAAATAAATTTTAGTAGGGATTTGTCACGAATTATGAAAATTTTTAAATTGTTCGTTGCGTATCGCCTGACGTTATCTGAGTTGTTGGCTTTAACGATTATATGAAAGTAGCCATCAACATAGTCAGCAAAGCTGCCCCCTGTCTTGATCTCTCCGGTCTGATGGTCCAAGATAAAAAGCGTTCGAAAGGACTCTAATGAGAGATTTTCTCGTTTGTAAAATTGTGGCACAAATGTGATATTCTCGATTGAGTAGACTATTGGCAATGCATCTGGATCTTTGTCAGTTGCTTGGACGGTTATAATGGATGTTTCCACTGGTATATTAATTCTGACTCCTATCGTGGGATTACGTTGTTCGAACTGAGGAAAGTGATCATCAATATCTATAACTTTTATAAGAATTTGGATTTCCGACAACTCGTAGCGGTCGTATTCACTTCTTGGTATGGTAAGCGAGTTTTTGTTGTACTTAAAGCATTTTACTGTCAGAAGATATGATTCCTCGGTTTCACGATCAATCCGCTTGTTCGTCGTTATAATGGCGTTATTGTCTTCTGTTCGCGTAATATTAAATACTCCCTCCTGATTTCCACCAATAAATATGTAGTCTATTTTCCCACTTTCTCCAATGTCTTCATCTACTGCTGACAGGTTTCCTACAACAGTACCTATTGGCACTTCTTCTACAACCATCATTTCCTTTGGACCAGAATCCTAGGAAGGAAATAAGAATTAATGTTTTTTGTCACATACATTAAGAACTTACAATTTCTCGAATGAATCTCGGCTTATGGTCATCGACATCCAAAACATTTATTCTCAGTATTCTGGTTACTGATTGTTGTGGTTCACCGTTGTCAGTTACTTCCAATATTATATTGTATACGTCTTTTGTTTCACGGTCGAGAGGAACCAAAGTTGTAATGAGACCAGTATCTGGATTAATACGGAATGCTTTGGCGTCAGGAGTATCTTCTTGGATTTTATATGTTAGCATTCCTGATGGAGTTGAAGGACTGTCAGGATCATTGGCTAATACTTGAAATACCGGTGAACCAACATTAGCGTCCTAAAAAGGTTCAAACATATATGAAATTAGTTTTTGGCTACTTTTCACTATAGCATTCAAGTTTAAATAATTTGCTTTAGATCTTGTTATTAAAATACCATTAGAGACATTTGGTTATAATGCGTGTTATATCATATTTTAAAGATTTTGTTTTTTAATTATTTGTTTATGAGTTCAATTCGTATTTTGCACTATTTAGGGGATTCCTTAAGTGGTACCCCGACAAGAGAGCAAATTGTAGTTTTAACAATAAAAATAATATCATTTGAATTTGAAATATTTGTCGAGGAATATACAATATATACAGCGTGATCGGTAAATAAGTAAGATGGACTATGCCAATCGATTTCTTGGAGTGTCTTGATAACATCTTTTCCTCTTTCCTACTCTAAAATCACTCGTTCTCTTTCAAATTTACCTTTGAAATTTGTTCCATTTGCAAAGGGAGTGTAGCCATTAGATGCTTATAAGTCCTTTTAAGGATATTGCAAGATCAAAGCACACCTGTTGAGATTCATTTAGAAATGCTTGGTTTGCTGAGCAACGAAATTGAATTTTTAAAAACATTTTCACAAAAATTTGACGCATTTTCCGTAATCCTATAAAATTTGTACATCAAGGAAATAATTATTTTTCTTTTAAAAAGTGACCTGTAATCAGTCTTTTAAAACAAAAAAAGAAATAGTCCAATATCTGCTTCCGTCCAAAAGTTACCAATATTTTATGTTAGGTGCCCTTCTGACAAGATGCACATTTCTGTTCTGGGAATTTTTCTGGAAATCTTTCCAGAACAGCCCCAAGGTGAGGGTTATTCCTCATTTGGACGCAAGTTTCAAATAATTTTTCCCATAAATCATCTTATTCAGATCAGGAAACCTTGCTGGACAGGCACATGATCCGCCACGATTAGTCCACTTTGGACCATGAGTTTTATTTAAAAAGTTGCACACTTGAAGTAGGAAATGGTTTGAAGCAAATATCATGCATGGTCAACATTTTTTGGCTTTGTAGAATTTTCTCATTGAATTCATCCTCGAAGGGGTGAGGCGAATTAGGCGACCGTCTAGTGCTAAGATCTACAACGTACCTAATTAGACCATGCAAATCGAGGAAAACGTCCAGCATTGGCCAATCAGAAAGGTGTTGTGTTCCATTACGAGAACGCTCGAGCACATGTTTCAGCAATAATCAAGGACAATTTAACAGAGTTTGGATGGAAGGTTCTTCCTCATACTCCATATTCTTCAGATCTTGCTCCATCGAATTTTTATCTATTCCGATCCTTACAGAACTTACAGAACAGAAATGGTCAGCGTTTTCACAACGATAAGCAAATTAAACAGGCAACTGACAACTTCCTTGCGTCAAAGGATGAATATATAAATTAGCTGATCGATGGAGGAGGATCGTAGAAAGGGACGGACAATATATAGAACAAGGATATAAAAAGAAATATTAATTTAAATTAACATTTATTTTTGTCTAAAAACCCAACAGATATTTTTGGTGGATCCAATAGCAACAACAGACGACAAAGAATATGAAATCGAAGAACTCTTATTGGGATTACCTGGCCAAGGGTATTATAATGGAAGTAACATAAAGGATAAAATCACTGATCTTCAACGAGGGATTTGAGACGTTATTTCATGAGCCTTTTTTGTATCCTGTAGTTCTCACTCTCTATATGTCGTGGTAAATGATGCTCCTAAGTGTTGTTTTGCTGCCACGCCTTTCTTTCGTTTGGTACAAAAAAAGGATTGCTTTATAGAGTTGAGGGGGAAGATGTTATTTTAGGAGGGATGGGGGTGGGAGAAGTGGTGAATTTAGGTGTATGAAGCCGTTATTGTGCTGTAGATTTAAAATGGCATGAAGTACAGCCTTCGTCATGAGGAAAGGCTTTCGAATTGAGAATGTTTGTAAAATAAAATCACGGTGCACGAAAGTAAGGAAGAAATGAAAGTGATGAAAATAATAAAGCTTCAGATATGCAAAGAAGATCACACATAAACCAATAAATAAAAGATAATGTTTTTTAAGGTGTTGCCTAAGCTCAGGGGACAACCCTATGATGCACACAGCAAAGTTTTGGGCGAAAGGAAATTAGGGAAATGGAGATTGGGAAATTTTAACCTGACAAATGTTGCAAGTGAGCCATAATTTTTGGCATGAAATTATTACTGTGCAACATCCCAGTGGCTGCGTAAGTACAATTCTTGTCAGTAGAACTGCCTCAACCACTGGTACCCAAATAAATCCACGTGCCATGTGCGGGATTAGAACCCACGCCAACAGGAGAGAAAATCAATATACGTGCACCTC
>QYTT01095434.1:15781-42086 GCA_006980735.1 Dasypogon diadema
TTGGGGGGGGTGGGGGGGGGGGAAGTGGTGAATTTAGGTGTATGAAGCCGTTATTGTGCTGTAGATTTAAAATGGCATGAAGTACAGCCTTCGTCATGAGGAAAGGCTTTCGAATTGAGAATGTTTGTAAAATAAAATCACGGTGCACGAAAGTAAGGAAGAAATGAAAGTGATGAAAATAATAAAGCTTCAGATATGCAAAGAAGATGCACATAAACCAATAAATAAAAGATAATGTTTTTTAAGGTGTTGCCTAAGCTCAGGGGACAATCCTATGATGGCATGAAATTATTACTGTGCAACATCCCAGTGGCTGCGTAAGTACAATTCTTGTCAGTAGAACTGCCTCAACCACTGGTACCCAAATAAATCCACGTGCCATGTGCGGGATTAGAACCCACACCAACAGGAGAGAAAATCAATATACGTGCACCTCAGGCCGCTCGACCACCGGCGCACAAAACTTATATCTGGAATTTTCAGATAAGAAGTTTCTTAGGGATTCACGAATGAAATCTATGCTTATCTTTATACCTCTCTTGTTAATTATTTAACAATTTTGATGTATTTTTCTGTAGTATAGTATTCATAAAAATAACACAACACTCACCTCACTTATATTTGCCTCTTGTCCCATTTCTGGTTGCACAAAAAATGGAATACCATCGTTTGCGCTCACATCTCCAATGTAGAGTTTCAAGAAAACATCCGAATGAAATGACTGTTGTTTGGGAACTTGACCTCCATTGTCTTGGGCACGAATAACGAGATCGTACGGCTCAGACCTACCTTTGCCCGTTAAAGGAAGTTTTGTTCTAATTTCTCCAGTATTTGGATTAATTTTAAATAGACCGTTAACTTCACCCTCATTGGAAAAATCATATCGAATTTCACCTCCAGGTCCTTCATCTGGATCTGTTGCTAACACCTTCATAACGAAAGTGTCTACAGGAACATTTTCAGCTACCACAGCTGTATAATTCTCTTGGGAAAATTTTGGTGCATTATCGTTAACATCAAGGATGTCAATAATAACCTCAGCCGTTGACTGTTTCGAGTCTAGAGGCATTCCAGGCGAATCTTCCGCCTTTACAGTGAGTTTAATAATAGGAGTTTTTTCGTGATCCACTGTTTGGTTGGCAGCCACTATGATCTCGCCTGTAGTCTGGTTAATTTCGAAAATACCAGCATTCTCTCCAAACAATGAGTAGGAGATTTTGTGATAACCTATTTTTTCGTCCAAGTCAGTGAGGCTTATATCCTTGTCTGTAGCTTTTACTTGGATCACAGTTTGGGGATGTTTTGAGTTCTCGATTAATGCAACGCGGTAGGTACTCTGTTCAAATACTGGATCATTGTCGTTCACGTTTTCCACTGTTATATTAATTTTTGTCACCGTGCTTCTCTGAACGTCAATACTGTTCGCTTTGACCTGCAATTCAAAGGAGTTTTTGTCCAAGGCTTCGTAGTCCAGTCGCTTTTTAAGTATAATTTCCCCTGAGCGTTCAGTTAATCCAAAGAAACCCTTTTCGTCAGATTTAACCAGTTGAAAGCTACCAATGGGAATGCTATAGAGGGGATCCTCTGCAGTCAGAACTAGTAAAATACTGCCAATTGGCATCTCTTCTTTTATTTTCAAATAAATAATTGGGTTCGAGCTTTTCCATCCCTGGTTCTTAAAAACGGGATTAGTTTCTTTAAAAGACTGGACATATATCGTGACTTCAGTGGTTGCAACTTGGTTCTCTATATTGATTTCAGCGTTTATATCCCTTACTTCTACGGTTAAAATTATCACAGCTGCGAGATCGTGACTTAGTATACCATTCACTAGGATCATCCCCGTGGAACTATCTATTCTAAATGCATCCTTAACATTGTAAGTACTTTCTGGAATTATATTGACTCCAGCTTTGGTTGTGGCTTTTATGGGTTCTTTGAGTTTGTATTCGAGTTTGGCATTTAGATCTGAGTCCGTTGCGGTCAGTTTTATTACTTCAACTCCTGGTTCAGCGCGTTCTGACACGTGTGCTATATAGTTGGATTGGTCGAACTTTGGTGGTTTATCATTAACATCTTTTATATTTACATAAACTGTTGTTGTAGCTGTTTCCGGTATAGGAAATCCGGCATCAACTGCATTAACTACGATTTCATAACTGGATGCATCGGTGTCTCGATCTAAGTGGGCTTGTGGAGCCACTTGAATTAGTCCTGAACTGAAATAAATGAAATTTAGATTATGATATTGGTAAATTTTTTGAGAGACTCTAGTATAACAAAAACAAATTAGAGTGGAGGTGCAGAGTCTGTAATGTATGTGGGCTGAATAATAATATTGTTTAGTAAAATATAGACAAGTAGGAAGAAAGACTGAATTGGATCTGAAAGAAGTTACCAATAAAACCATGGCTTAGCACCTGCCTACTTAGAGAATGTTCGATAAATTACTTCGTTTTGGTTGTGGGTATATCAAATATGAATACGGCCAAAACGGAAATATCTGCGTTGTGTGGACTAATCGAAATTGGTTCCAAGAAGCGATCAAAGGCACATTAGCGGAATTAAGAACATGTTAAAAACCCAGCTTAAAGATATACAAAACTTTGAGGATTATCGATCAGAATCCAGCAAGAGTCGCATCGACGTTCTTAATTTGGAATCTTTTGTTTAGAATTGTGCGCTATGCTCATCAGTTCTTTTCTTTTTGAAAATAAATCTTTCCACTAAATTACCTTTTAATGATAGCTTCCTAAACGAAGATACAGTTGTAGATTGAATACTTCATTGAGAACAGAACGGAGTTAGGAAACTATTGAGTGCCGCATATTAAGGGTTTTCAAGAAATGAGAGCTTTGCCAAATTGTTTAAACATGAAAACAATATGCGTTACCATCATCAATAGTTATTGCTCTCGACTCTCTACGACTCGACTCTCGACGAATCTACGATAATACCTCTGTACAGCTGGTAGTAAAAGACATAAAACGTACAAAGGTATCCACTAAAATTTTCAGACCACCTTAGAACATGTTTTCGATTATTTTTGGTTTCTTTCTAGGCTAACCCAAAGCATTTTGTGACTGTTCATTTTAAACTACATTTCATTTGCGCTTTTAACACCCCTTATTCCTGCAACTACTGCATTTTATTGTAGTACCGTGTAGAGGTCATCACCTCCTTTCATTTGAGATCACACGCGTACTGATATCTTCTATAGTTCCCGAGATATCAGCTCCTTCATCTTACAACTGAATTTTTGAACACCCCTCGCCCTTCAACTGCTACATTATATTACAGTATCGTGTGAAGGTCATGTCCTCCTTTCATTTGAGACCACACACGTACCGATATTTTCTATAGTTCCCGAGAAGTCCCCCATTCTACCTATAAACTTCGTTTTTCACCAACCCCTCACCATTCATTCATCACTTCTTGACGAACTATCTCATAGAGGTCATCTTCGCCTTTCATTTGAGGCCTCATACGTGCCGCTATCTTGTCTATTTCCTGAGATATAACGCTTCCTAGACTTAGTCTGCGTTTTTCACCACCCCCTCACCCTGCAACAAGTGTTTATTATTACACTACTGCATAGAAGTCATCTTCCCCTTTCATTTCACACATCATATACTCCAATTCTTGTATTTACTAGGTCCGGGTATGCAAAACATGAGCTACGCGAACCTTAGTAAATTCCGTGTAGTTCGTGTTTTCTATACACGTGTAGTTCGAACTTTTGCAATACGTGTAGTTCGTGTACATTTGTATTCCGCAGTTCTGCTGAATACATTAAACGGCCAATCTGAGGCGTAATTTTTACACCTGGTTTATGAGGTCCCGGCTTCGAATTCCTCAGACCTCTACCAATCGCCAAGGACAATAGAATAATCTTTGGTTTGGTATTTAGATAGGTGTTGCAACGATTACGTGGTTCGGAATCGATGCTAATAGGCACCTGTAGCTGCAACATTCGTGGGTAAACAGATAAGTTATAGGTCGATTGAGCTAGCTATTATTATTACTATTGCTCTGATCCAAGAAGAATGGTTCAAAAAGGACATGGTTCAAGGATCGAAGCCTCAACAATGCAACCTTTCCCATCAAAAGGATGCAAGTAAGCTGTATTTTACTGAAGAAAGGCATTTATATCCAAGGAGAACAAGTAAATTCGCTAGACGCTAGGACAATAGGAAGGTACTATCAAAAGATCCTGGAATTCCCTTTCTTCTGAAAAGAAACAATAGTTCGTGGAGGGAGTCCGGTGAAGAAATCTTGAGCTGATGTTTAACACATATTTTCCTGGTACTTCAAAAACTTTATGACCTCGACGACTACTTCGACGGATCAAATTTGGATGGCATACAGAATATAGTTCATTCAATCACTCTATATAGTGTTTGTGAGTCACCGGGTATTGATTGGATTGTCATATTACAGGAAGTCGGGGAAGTTTCAATCCCTACACTAATGTATAATTTGGACCGATACCGATGGCTACCTTCCATTCTAGATTAATATGTGTATCAGGCAAGGGATCTCTTTTCGAAAGTCATGCCACGGTATTGTTGTTCAGGACCACCTTGAATGACGAGACAAAATTGCATCTCCTTGACATATTATTCCACAATGAATTGGACACCGATTCTTTTTCAAATTCTTATGGGTTATTAAGTGTCCATCTGTGAAGTCCGATGTTAGTAGTCTGTAGCTGGACATGGAGATGTAATAGTTGGAGGTCTATTAGTGCTCCTAAAACTGCCGTAGAACAGGGGCGTATGACATTTGTAACTTCTAGGCAGACACGGACCTTTAATTATCGCAAGCTTACTTGTGCAGTTGATTGTCCTGCTTTTGGCCACCATATCAGCGAACTGTGAGGGACCAGGACTTATTATAGCCAAGTATGATCTTGATATTATCTTTTGCTTAGGCGTGGATTCCTTCCAATATTTCCGAAAATATATCAATCTTGTCAATGATGTATGTATGAGATACGGACACGTATTACACAGGGTAATGTTGTTATCCTTCCTTGCGTGTAAGCCGAAGGAGAGGATATAAGAACATATAATAAAACCTGTTTAACGTATATTTCGGAATTGTGATTTTGAATAAAGCAAGAAAAGAAATCATTCTAACAATGAGATCGTGGTGCAGAAAGCAAGTACTCTATATTGAAGACGAAGAAATCTAAGTAATAGGTATATCTAGCCTCCCTGGATAATAATTGTTCGTGGATAATAAAATGTTACGACTATAAGGAAAGCTTATAATAAAAGGTCTATACTTACATTTCATCGATCACAAAATTGTCATTGGCCCCAACAATTCTGTATCGAAGTAATTCGTCTAATCCATCAGGATCAGATGCCGAGACTGTAGTTATGTTGTAACCGGGCTTAGCATTTTCCGGAATTGAAACACGATAACTAGGTGGCCCTAACACAGGAAGATTTTCAGTATTTCTGTAGTGCCCCTTAAATATAGGACGCTGGTTGCCTGGAATTCCTACTCGTACTAACACTCTTGTAGTATTTCGAAGTGGCGGGGTACCTTAAATTTTTTTATGTTATTTTAATAACTTTTAAACATTTCGATCTTATATACCATGATCAGTGGCAGATACTGTAAGTTCGTATTGACCCTTCTCAGTATCCATAGATTTAGCAGCTCTCCTGAATGTGATTTCCCCGGTGACTTCATCAATAGCGAAAACATTTCCCGAAATGCTATTGTCGGATTCAATTCCATACGTAACATTACTACCTCCTTGGGTTGGACCATCTGCGTCTATGGCTTTAACAAAAAACTGAGGTTCAAATTCTGTAGCACCTTCTCGTACAGTTCTAGTATATTCCAAACTATCGAAAGCAGGATAGTTGTCGTTTAGATCTATAACCTCAACCAGCACGTTTGCATTTGTTTCTCGATCACCTCCGTCTACAGCGACGATGGTTAAGCTGTAGCTTGTTTGGGTTTCGTAGTCTAAGTTTCTCTTAACGAATAATCCACCCATTTTAGAGTCAGTGTAGAAGTTTTCTGATCCAAATCCTTTCAGAACATATGTAATTTCTCCAAAAATACCAGAATCACGATCAGTTGCTGTGATATTGGCAATTTTGGTTCCTTCGTTCTCATTTTCGTTTACTTTGCACGTGTAGGCAGGTTCACTAAACACTGGTGAGTTATCATTTGCGTCAAGTAAATTTACTGTGACCCTGGCACTTGCGACTTCTTCTCCTCCAACAGAAGCGATTAAGTCAAAAACAAGCGTCCTTAGAGATGTATCTTCAACATCATAATCCAGTTTTGCCGTATCTATAACTTTGATCACTATCGGTGTTCTTTCCTCCCCCCTAGTCGGGCTGATGGCAAAAACCCCCTCAGCGTTTCTAACATTCCTCAGAGATAACTCATATTGACTATTTACTCCTAAATCCTTGTCAACTACCGAAATCGATAAACCAGGAAGAGGCATATCTGTCCTTAGATTTTCTGGGATTGATATGTTGTATTCTGCTTGACTGAACTCTGGTAAGTGGTCGTTCACATCTGTAATCACAACTGTGACTTGTGTAACAGATGAATCTGCCGGCACTTCATTATTGATTAGCTCTGTTGCTCTGATATTGAAAGTGTAGACACCACCGTTTTGAAGGATATGTTGGGCCTCACGATCCAGTGGTACATCTGTTGTATAAAGAGTTGCTTTGCCGCCAAAAGGATCCCCAACAGATGTAAGTCTAAAATGACCTATTTCCTCTTTTTCCAGTGTTAGCAGTAACGGCCTTGGATTCCCGGTATCACCGTCAGTAGCATAGATACTTAAGATTGACGTTCCCTGAAAGATTCAAATAAGAAATCATTTCGCTGGAAAAGGGGAAATTTTACCTCCGGAGTATTTTCCTCAATGGTTGCCGAGTACGGTGTATTCAGAAAAATTGGTGGCTGATCCTGAACATCTAGGACCTCAATAGAAACAGTAGCAAGCGAAAATAGAGGATTTTCCTGAGCACCATCCTGAGCCATGAGTGTGAGAATATAAGAAGACCTCGTCTCGAAATCTAATTGCTTGAGAAGAGTTATGCTGGCAGTGTAATTACCATCTGTGACTTTTTCTGTCGAAATTTGGAAAATATCACAAATGTCGTTCTCACTGGTTTTATCCTTGAAGCAGGTGAGTTGGATTTCGGCATTAATTCCTTCATCTCTATCTGTGATGAATATTGGCGGAGTAACATTCAATATACTGCCCACGGCTGTGGATTCGCTAATTTTCGCCGTATATGGACGTCCAATAAAGGTTGGAATATTGTCATTATAGTCACGTATAGGAATTTCTCTTCTCAAGGAAATAGTGTTTGGTTCTGTGTCTAGGACACCTTCATCTGTTATGCTGATGACCACTTCTACTAAATCTTGGCTTTCACGATCTAATTCTTGCCTTAATCTTACCACTCCAGTATCCCGATCCACAGAAAATACTGGTCCAGATATACTGTAGCGAAGCTTTCCCCCTTCTGGATCAATGCCTGTGGAGAAGGTTTAGTATTAATTAGTAAATTTCTGAATGGAGATAATATTTATTTGAATAAATCAAAGAAAACGTTGCAAGGTTTGAATTAGATTTACAGATAGAGTTGCGTTTTCAAACGAAATTCTCTATAAATTTGTTGTTTTCTTTAATATTTCAAGTAACCTTTTTTGCGGAAGGAGGGGAAAGTAACCTAAACTTAAGTATCCCGATAAATGTTTGGAGAAATGGAAATGAGGTCACTGGAAAAATTACTGTCTTAACCAGCTTATTGGCTTACTTGCATACTTTTATAATTATGAATGAATATGCTGTTTTTGCAACAACTCCTTTCAAACCAACAGAAAAACAAACAAAATTCCTGAAAATTGTGTATTTAATCTTGGAATCGTATGTTCTACTGCTGTTTTCAATATTATGAAAAACAACCGGATATATTCTTGTTATATAGGTGTTACATGTGCTGAAATTGGTTGGGTTGCAAGTTAAAAAACATCACTTAAATTAAATACGTTTATACATGAAAAAATAAATTAAATTTATAAATTCAAATCAAATATAATACATTTCAAATCACAACAAAAAAAATATAGGGAAAATTAAACAAATAAATCCAAACTAATAATTTCAAATAAACAAGAAAAGAACAAGTTTGTTTAGTCGAAGAATTTTGGACGTTAAGCTAGCGTTTGGTGGGACCCACAGTTCCTTGATCGTACTGGTTACCGGGGTCACGTCCCATAATTGGTGTTGTTGGTTGTTTGCCCAGTCTGCAATACGCTTAAGTAAATATCTAGTTGACATCCCTTTGGGGGTTTGAGAGCCAGAGGCAACTCCATCCCTCGCCAACTCGTCCGCCTTCTCATTCCCCTGTATTCCACTGTGGCCTGGTACCCATAAAATGTTTAAGCAATTTATTCGGGACAGATCGTTAAGCATGTGTTTGAAGTCCCTTATTAACTTGGATGTTACAAAGGGTTTCCATAGGGCCTTGATAGCCGCCTGACTCGGCTATAATTTATTTTAGTTCGATGTAGGCTGTTGGATTTACCCGGATTAATTTTCAGCTTATTACGATAGGACCAAATTAGAATAGATTCGAGATCCCTGTTCATACAGCAGATTCCATCCTCCATAAGCCGAAGGGGTCTCGAGAGTAACAGCTGTCCATCATCGGCATAGAGATGGAACTCGGAGAAAGTGAGGTAGTCGGAAATGGATCCCTGTGTTATGCCGGGTGTTGGGAGCGGGCTCGAAGAAATATAAGGTGCGCTGCCTGGCGAGAAAAGCTGAATTTGGTGAAGAAGACCACGATCAATTGAGTCAAATGTCTTAGTAACGTCCAACAGGATAAAGATGGTTGAAAGTTATCCTTGCGTTAGGATTGTATTATGTTGATTGACTTCTAAGTAGGAAGGATCATTCAAGGATCATGGAAAGGAAGGGTAAAATACTTGTTGGATGGAGATTTTGGCAGATTGAGCTTTGAGTTTTAGGTATTGGTATGATTTTAGAGTGCTTCCAAGGGCTTTGGAAGATGGAGGCATAGTACAAGTATGCACCCATATGGAGCAACAAGAAAAAGAAAAATTAATTTATAAAATTTAGGAGAGATACCACTTCAAGTGATTTCTGTTTCCATCAACTGTAAATTTATTTCGTGCCGGATAAGATTTGGGAGGGGCCAACCCCCCCCCCCCCCCCCCCCGGCTGAGGGCGGACCTCTCTGGTCCTCACTTCTTTGGGGGCCTTAGGATCAAGTTGCATGCAATGATTTACAAAAGCTACATTTTAAGAATTTGTTTATTAATTAGCGCTATAAAAATTACAAAGTAGTAGGTTTACAAGTTTTTTGTTTTGTTATATAAAGTAAGCGCAGCGGAGTGAAACATTAAACCGTTTTAAATTGCAAAAAAATTTAAACATTTTTTCATAATAGGCTATGTAATGTACAGGAGAATCTCGATAAATCTCACTCAAAATGTCACCTCATTGCTTGTAACATTTTGGTGGTTTTGTTCTTCCTCATTTTGACTGTCTGCATTGTAGTCAACAAGTCATATTACTGGTGACGTATAGATATATAGTCTGAGTCAGTATACTGAGGTCAGGTTTTTACTGCTTCCGAATTCCCAGAGCTTTTGTTTATTTAATCGGAATGTTTTGAAGCTGAATCATTTCTTTCCCATAGATATTACTGAAATTTACTTATAAGTAGGGAGTCGAAATGGGACCCCAAACGAAATTATAAATCAGTTACGGTCAACCGAAACCGAATTAGGATTTTTTGACTATAATAGCGCAAACCTTAACCTTAATTCGTTTTGTTAATTAGGTTTCGTTTACAACTGAAACGTAAAGTGTAATTTTCAGTTACGGTAACCGAAACCGAATTAAATTTTTTTAATAGCAAAATTGTAACCTGAATTAATTTTTTTATTCAGTTTCTGTTACAAACGTTAGGGTTAAAATTATTTATATAAACACATAGGTAATATCTATATAAATAATATCTATATAAAGCTATATATATATACCTATATAAATACATAGGTTTTTTGGCTATTGGACTTCGGAACGAAATAACATTCCACTAAACCTCCTCTAACTGATCATTTTTCTTTTAAATGAAAGGCAGATGCATTTCCTACGCGGTAATGCAATAAAGTATTTATAGTAGTTGCAAGACACGGGGCGGTTCAAAAGCGCAATTGAAAAATAAGAAGGCAAATATCTCGGGGAGTAGAGGAGTAGTCAGATGTGTATGGTCTGAAATAAAAGGGGACTATATTATGTTCTATGCAATGATGCATTATAAATAAGCTACCTTCTCAGGTTCCAGTGGTCTCAGCCTTCTTACCTTTTAACTGCGTTTTCAAATATCCCCTCGCGTCATGCAATTACTATATTTTATTGTAAAACCGGGTAGGATATGCATCTGGTTTTCATTTGAGATCAAATTGTCTAGTTCCCGCGATATCAGCCGTTTCACCTTTCAACCTTTTAAACATCCCCTTGCCTTGCAACTACTACATTTTATTCTACTACCCTGTAGAAAATGCATATTTATTTCATTTGAAAGAAAACACATATTGACATTTTGTCTAGTTGCCAAGATATCAACCCTTTTACTTTTCAACATAATTTTTGAACACCCCTCCCCATTAACTACTATATTTTATTCTGAACTCGTGTAGAGGTCATCTCCTCTTTTCATTTGGGACCACGAACATACTGTCTTATCTAGTTCTTGACATACGAAGTGCGATCCAAGTATTCGTGGCCTAAGTTAGAAGGAGGGGTGGGAGAGGAAGAAAGCAGTGGTTATTTTTCAAATCTTTTAATAAGTGCTTTAATATGTACTATTAAAATAGTAGTCTTCAAAAGATTTGTCTTCAAAATGCTATCTAACCGCCTCATGGATTTCTTCGTCGGAGTTAAACTTCCTTCCCCACAAATCTGATTTTAGTTTGGCAAATAAAAAATAGTCACTTGGTGCCAAGGTGGATGATCCTATTCTTCGAAGCCGTATTCCTTAACAGCAGCCTTTGAAATAGCAACAGTGTGTACAGGCGCATTATCGTGTAAGAGCAGTACGGACGGCTTTCCTCTTATTTCCTCGACAATAGCTTTACGTAACTTTTGTAGAATTTCAGTATAATATGTGGCATTTACAATGGTATTACCTTCCTTGAAATCCAGCTGCAAAATACCTTCATTATCTTAGAAAACTGTTGCAATGACCTTTCCGGGGATTTGTGTGACCTTCGTTGTTTCCGGCACTGGTTCTCTGGGGCGATGCCACCCCACTGAATCCCTTTTGGAACCATAGTTTCATTCCCTGCTACAATCCTGTGGAGAGCACTCTCTATGTCGTCTTTACACAACTCCAAAAATTGCTGACAGCGCTCAACTGGCCGTACACTCTGTCCTGGGGAAGGGATTCGTGGTACCCATCTTGCGCTGGTTTTTGTGATACCCAAATGCTCATGAAGAATTTGGAGGATACTTGTTTCGATATACTGTTTTGTTCTGCGATTTCCTTGTCCTTTAACCGCCGGTCCGTCAGAACGACTTTCTGGACCAAATCCACGTTATCCTGCGTAACTAACATTGCTGGCCCTTCACAGCGTGGATCATCTTCAATTGACAGCTTTGACCAATGTTTAATCATCGAAAATGATGGTGAAAATTCGATCCATCCGCTCTTTGATCCCCGTCGGCGTTAATTCATCTTTTATTAAAAAATTTATTCCAGCACGGTGTTCAACTTTTGACATTTTCACCTTTCTGGGCAAGGTCACATCACTAAATTTTTAAAATACTTGTAAATACTGGTGGAAATATGTAAGCATTGAAGCTTACTGCTAATTCCTGGAGTTTACTGGTGAATACTTACTGATGAGCATTGGTAATTATTAGAGTTTACTGGTAAGCACGGATATTTATCAGTACCAGTTTTATCACAGGTACTCGTAATCACAGAAGTACCAGTGTTTATACTGATACTTATTACTGGAACATTTTACTAGTACGCTTACTAGTATTGATGTCGTAATCAGTAATGATTTACTTGAATACCATACAACTCTGTCTACGTGAAATATTGGGAAGAATACTTTTTACGCGTCAACAATGGCGTAATTTACGTTTGTAGACAATTTGTCCATCACCGATCCGGAACGGTACGAAATATAACTTATGTCGACATTTGGCCTTTCGTCTAATAATGACCAACTCCCTTACATCTGCAGATCTACTATACGATAGCCCAGAATAGCACCCTTTACTTTTAATTAAATTCGAACGCAAAATATAGGTGTCTTCTAACTGCTGAAATTAATTTAAAATTTCCGTTAGCTTTTGCGTACATTTTCGTAAGAATATCCGTTTCCCACAATCTTGAAACAAATGGTGTACATTAGGTTTGGAAAACAAGCCGACGAAGAAATAACAATCATAACCTCAATAGGTGAGAATAATGAAAACAAACTCTCACGTTCAACAAATGAAAGACCTGGGGGCCGAGAAATTAGTTCCATTCGAAAAAAAAGAAAAAGAAGTCAACGTAAAGCAGCAAAGTGTATCCGATTTAGTTGTGTTTGTGGTGCCACCTGATTTGCCATCTTGTTTGAGACTCTGCGATGCGAACTAACCACCAACTTTCAAGGTATCCATATTGAAGAGATGTGGGCAAAGTAGTCGTCAAACACCTCTAAGAATCTGTCGAAGAATTTGGATCACCACAAAGTCGTTTGCATAACGAACGAGTGCGACCTGCGTACTAATGCGAAGCCACACTCCGTTGTATAATCAAGCCATAGATAACTCGACTACGTGTGTTAAGCTATAGTGTGTCAAGTGGATAAGGCTTTAAATGAGCTGCGATTTGTACAAATTTCCAGGTATGTAATCATAAATTGCACTCTTGAAGTTATGGCTATTTTTGCGCTCTGAACAAAAGTTATGTATTTTATTTACCAGGAAATTTCCTAAGCTTTGTCAGATGATCATGTACGGTGGGCTGAACGTTAATTGTGTAAATGACGAAACTGGAACACTTACGGAAAGATCTCTTTCTTTTTTTTTTAATTGTAACCAACTCAGGTAATTAGTTTTTGAGTAACGCTGTTCGGAAATCAGGTTTGGCTTTTGATTTGGTTGACTTACTTTGGGTTTTCTAAATGAAGAGAAGAAAAGAAGCGGTTAAAAGGAAATTTCCTTAACTCTTTACACTTTGGAGAAAATTAAAAGTTACGACACGTGCACTTTACTAAAGCATACCGCTTCCCACAATAAAATTAATTAAAGTTTTTTTTTGTCTTAATTAGTGTGTCAGTATCTTAAACGACTCATTAAAAAAGATACAAATTAATTCTCTTTTTTCCGGTCTAAGACAAACACGTTTTTTTTTTATAAAATTAAGTCGTCGATTTGATGCAATACAGAAGTAACCATAAGTAAGGAATTTTCCAAGTTTTTGTGTAATTAGAAGGAAAGGCAATTTCTTAATGCTGCTGCTTAAGAAGAGTTAAGAAATTGTCTTTCTCCTTCGAATCGGAAACGTCTGGTGTCGTGAATTCTCTTGTAAATTCGAGCCGTGATTCGGTATATAATAATAATGAGTTTCCCTTCTAGCCCAGAAGGCGCACTTCTCAGCGTGGAGCCAAGAACCATTTACCTGCCTCCGCATTAACCCTTTACACATTTCAAACAAATCTGTTAAGATTAGGCTGCCCGACAAGCATGCAGACAAGTAATTGTTAGTAAAGTCAACCAAGCAGATAGGACAAATGACAAAGGAGAATAGCTAATAATGCTGGCAGGCAAGCAACTGATAACAGGACCAAAACAACAGAGGAACAAAGTGCTCCCCAATGCAATTAACCGCCATACACATGCGGTTAATAGGCTCATGCTTACCGTAGTTAGTCCTGGAGAAGTTAATATGCAGAAGCGGGATTTCCCTCAAGCAGCGGCCATTAGACCTAAAAGAAACTTTACTCCGAACTAAGCGGAGTCGATATTACCGTTCACGGTCTGGTGAATAAAAACTATATAGACAACATTACGGCGTTCTTATAACGAAACCATGCCAATAAGATTAAGTCGCACGCGAAGAGGTGGAAGGATCACAGGGCTATCTCAAAGTAAATCCCGAAGCACGGTTAGACAACTCTCTGGATTAGACAACTCTCTGGATCAAAGTATAATAAAACCAAGCATTGAATTTCTCCTACAAACCACATAACTAACGTTGGAAATGAAATTAAGCTTTGTATTAAGTTTCAAGCCAAGTTCAACAACAGATTGTCGAATGCCTTCCTGGGTAAATGTGTAGGTGTAATTGACAGCACTGCGCTTCCTAAAAAAGGACATGACCTCACACTTATTTATTTTGAGCTCCAATTTATTGTGTACACACCATGAATAAAATATATCCAAATCCTCCTGGATAGAAGCGCAGTTATCGGCATAAATTGGAAGATTAGAATGCCTCAATAGATGCACGATATCATCAATGGAAAGTGCAAAGATATGAGGACCAAGTAGACTACCCTGAGGTACACTGCAAGTGGCTTTTATAACTCTAGACCAAAGGTCACGAAAAAGCACATGATATGATCTATTAGACAAATACGACTGAACTCATCTTAGGAATAAAGC
The DNA here is from genome assembly GCA_006980735.1 of Dasypogon diadema. NCBI lineage: Eukaryota > Metazoa > Arthropoda > Insecta > Diptera > Asilidae > Dasypogon > Dasypogon diadema. The sequence continues at coordinate 30,486 of QYTT01095434.1, forward strand.
TGGAAATCCAAGTTTCCGCAGTTTAAGCAAGATGACCGAATGCGATAGTTTATCGAAGGCTTTACTAAATTCTGTTTAGGTAAATATAATCAGTTTTTAGATTGTTGCCAAAACCAGATATCATTTGGAGGTGAACTCCAAGAGGTTCGTTGTCGTAAGAGAGAACTACCGACTCTAATTGTTTGGGTATGCAGGATAATTTTACTATTTGTCTGTAATTAAGAATCTCGTTCCTCTTGCCTTTCTTGTGAATAGGTACAATGAAGGAATTCTTCCATAATTTAAGAAAATATCCAGTAGAGATTTCTCAAAAAGAGTACGAAGGGGAACGACCAAGGCATGGAAGCAAGTCACTGCAGCAGGCACACCATCAGGACCCGAAGTGAAGTCAAAGACCAAGCCGCTAATGTGAGCGATAATGAGCTCATCAGAGACAAACGGTACTACAACTTAACTTAATCGGCGGAAAAGTACTTAAGTCAATGTCTGTCCTGTATACCAGTAAGCAAGCAATTGTACTTGGACCAATTATAATTGCGACATATGTCATTTAGATATGCAATGCTCAGTCAAACCAATAGCTCTGTCTATTCAGTATTCAGTGTACAGATGTATATGAACTAAAACAGTGAGTAGATCTTTAATGAAAAGGCAAAAAAGGAGAGAGTCGAGTATAGAACCCTGTGGTATGCCACGAGTGAGAGCTAGCTAGATAGGAAGAGATCCCTGATGATTTCTTTTATAAAAATCAATGTTTCTAACATCTTGCGAGGATTAAAACAGGAAAAAGAAATATTTTATTTCAGGGAAAAATTTTGAATACGGCCCGTGCCTAATATACACTTAGTTGACTGGACCTTTGCTGCTTTTGAGTTTTCGACTGGATCCCATATAAATTGTTTTTCTAATAGCCAAGAAAGGCGATCATATTCCCCTGCTCTAAATGTTTTGAGATTGAAGATTTAAAACACTAAAATGCAATGAATGCCGAGTAAGCTATCCCACGTCAAAAGTGGCTCAAATTTTGTGTTTATTTTAAATATTCGTACACAAAAAATTCGTGATTCATAAGAAGATTTTGACCTGTAAATGTTTACCTAATTCGTTTGTGAAGTGAGTGGTAATGACTTGAAAGTAGGCATTTCTTTTGCATAATTCTGCGATTTTTGTATTTTTAATGGTAACAGAAATCGAATTCTTTTGCGATATATTGAGTTTACAAAAGATAGCTACAGCTGTTTTTTACATATTTTTTTTAATGAGAAATTGGAGAAGGAATGAGAAAGTCTCAGTTCAGGGAAAAATTTGATCTACGTTCCAGGTGAGAATTCTAGTGATATACTTCGGTGATTTATAAAAAAGTAACATTGGAAAGTGATTTATCCCAAAACAGACATATCTATTACATTTCTAGTTACATATGTCTAGGCTAGAAGGGCAACTCATTAGTACATACGTCGAACTGAAACATTTTTTAATTTCTTCCCAAAACAACTTAAGAGCGCACTTTTGAAATAAATGAAGTAATTTTAAAATAACTTAAACGTGACCAGCTCAAACCAACGACCTTATGAGGGTGCTTTCAACATTTCCTAAATTCCATCGCTATATAAATGTGCTGCGAGTAAAAGCAGAAACACCTACTCAGACTCCCCAGAAAGGTATACTTTACTGCACCGTCGCTAAAAAGTTGACAGTCTAACCATATTCACCTTTAGCGTCTAAAAGTAGGAAGGCCCGATTCGGTTAAAAAATCATTAAAGAGTTTATCTACCTTTTTGTTGCCGTTAAAACAATAATTTATGCGGTTATTACCTTTCAGTCGCGGAACGGTGCCGACAGCACATAAGATCCAAGCGGTGCAAAAAGATTCTGCAGTTTTTTGCCACAATAATAATAATTCATAGGTGCAAATCTCTTAGGCCAAATATAGTTTTGTGTATAGGCAGCCTTAATGAGGTGTTTGGAAAGCTGATAACGTTGCGTGCCTAACTCCATCGACGCTATCGATCAGCGCAAGGCAAGGCAAGGTAAGTCGAATTGAGTGCTGATCTGGTTAGGCTTCGACTTGCATTCCAGCCAAGGCTGAAGTGTTGCATTACCGCCGCCACTAGAGCTGAATGGCTTGAAGTAACTAAAAGCAAGTAAAAATCTAACGTGAACCACTTACCATCAAAGACTGAATAAGTCATTGTGGCGGAATTTCTGTTGCGTCATTTTCTCAGATAATTAGGCTAAAGTTAAAAATGCAGATTTGCGCTCAGACAGAGCGAAAGTAGTTCTGGTATACTTTGTACCCACACACGGTAGCTGTAAGGTTTCCTAGGCACACAATAGGCACAGGTGCGATAAATAACTATGAAACTCGATGTTTTTATAGATACCGTCCATGATGGCTTTTGAATAAAGTGATTGTTGCGTATCAACTTTCTGCAGAGAGATATCTGTGCATTATGCAAATTCATCTGTGCTGTTTTCCATATAAATTATCTACCAAGTTTATTAATGCGGTGGGATATTATGCACCGCTTTGGTTAAAGAAAGGGTTAATATCAAATACAGTTATGAAGACACTACGACTGCTTTTCTTTTTGTAAATACCCAAGCCAAGGTCCAAAATAGTTTTAATATAAGCATAGGAGCATTCAATGCTGTAATCCATAATAGGTTTAAATGTTTTACGTAAAAACTCAAGTCAACTTATCCACTCGGAATACAGAAATTACCATATTAGAAGGGTAAGTGTTTGTGTACTCTTCAATAATTTTTAAGAGAAATATGAAACGCGACGACGCGACGGATCAAAAGTTCATAAGATGGACATGGAAGGTTCGATCGAGAGAGAAGGTTCTCTCCTCTGGAGGTCCTGATTTACACTTATCCAGGCTATAAATGGTCTTTATTGTGCCGTGTTTTCGGAAATCACATAAAACCATTTTTACGAGTGGTGATTCTTTTAAAGGTACATTGGGACATTTACAAAGTCATGACCAATTAAATCTTCAATAAGGCTACCCATACCGTTAGAGATAATGTGGAGAGCTTTTATTATACCTGCTACGCCCATCTCCCCGCTCAGGTTAGAAGTCTTTTCAATTCAAGAGTAAAAGTAAAAGTGCACATGAACGACTTATTAGTCAAGATTGCTACTGAACGATAAAAATATAAACAGCCGTCTGGTCGTTAGAGGAGAACCTTAAGATATTTTATCTTGATTGTTGTATGGGTTGGCCTTGTTGACCTTGTAAGTGAATAAGTGAATTTCAGTTCTGATGCCTGCTCCTATACGAAATATGTGGATCTCAGAGACACAATCGATTAACTTCAGCAGTTGTGTGTTCGGAACGGTTACACCTATCGACGTATGAGATCTTGACCTAAAAGGGTATGAGAATTTGACTTAAAAGACTGAGCCAGCTTGGAGATCTCACAGCGGGCACGAGAATATTCCTCTTGACTTGTTACTCAACCCTGATGCGAGGCTGATGAAAGCCATAAAGCCACAATAAGCAAATCACTATATAAAATATCTTAACGATTTTAGCGGGTTCCTGAACCTCTACCATCTAGCTACAGCGATCGACTGACGGGGAGCGCAAAGTCTTAGGCCACTCGGCCAAGGAATAACACCGCCTACTCTGAACGCCCATTTAATAAAAAAAGGATTCGTGCCGAGGAAGGAAAGGTCGGACTGGATTTTAACAGACGTAAAATGTTCTCGCATGCAACCAAAACAAGGCTGGACACTAGTATCCTCCGTACATGGCCACCAACAGTTGTCGCCTGGGTTTCATAAGCCTTTGCGAAAAATATTGCTTTTATCCAGTAGTAACAGATCTGCAAGGAGACCAAACTTTTGAGTCAAATTTCGCTTTCAACTATGAGGTCTTTGGTAAAGATACGACTCCCTTTCCTATATCTGTCTGTGAGATCACTAGCAATAAGTCATCTCGCGGACAGATATAGAAAAGAGAGATAATTTATTACTAGTGATCTTCATAACCCTGGAAACTTTAGGATTGTTGATGAAATTACTGGAAGACTAGGATTCCACTGTTTCTTGCCTATCGGGTCCCTAAGTGTATGTTTTCTGACAAGAGGTTGGCATTATTTTGCTACTACAACCAGCGATTTATTGAAGAGTCGATTTTAACTGGCAGAATAGAGTCAAGTAACTCACCTTTTCTTATGTCTATCCACCAGACTTACAGCAGTAGAATGTTTGAATTAAGAAGAAAGCCAGTATCGTATTCATAACTTTCTGTGAGCTTGGGTGTCAGCTGTCAAGCGGATCCAGAAGCGGCAGATAGTGGTACACCGTATACGTTTAGGGCAACCTCGAATAAGTGATAAGCTGTCCCGAACCATACACCCCCAAATCCAAGGTAGGACGGCATACGCCGAGGGCTGTACCGCAGGGAGCAGGGGAAGGCCTAGTCGTTAGTATGCAAACTCCAGATACCAGGCGACCTCTAGTTTCCATTTAGCCTTCTTGTGCTAATGCGGATCTCTGTCACAGGTGATCGTTGTTCCGTTGGAACATTTGGGAGCTCATGAGCTTCTTAGAATTTAAAAAAACAATGAAGAAGATTGATACTCGTGTCGGTAGCCGAATAGGTTGCGGCGTAGTTATGCAGAGTTAGTCTTCCGTGAGCCCGCTTTCAATTTTTGCAAAGGGCACAATGTTACTAGTGGTTGAGGGAAATTAAAGGGATGAGAAGATTAGGAAACTGTAATTTTTCTGCACAACACACCAGTGGCTTCGCAAGTACAATACCTCCGATCATGTCAACAACAGGGGCAGGACAAGTAATTCCAAACATTGTGAATAAGCCGCAGATGGAAATAGACCCTCTAGATCTTGCCAATATAATGATTTACAATTGTTGAATGAGTTGTGGTCAGCAAGCTCGTCAGTTGAACTAGAAAAAAGGGCCAAACAGCAAGTAGCCGAATACGTCTGTCAATAAGAAACTGAGTGGGGCGAAAAAGCCTTTCAAAGCGAAGAAATAGGCCTAAAGAGGCTTACAAAATGGCCTGTCAGGTCTACCAGCAGTTCTTAAGTAAGCGCAACTGCTCGGACGGCTCTGCCGCATCTCTATATAACGCAGCTTAAAGAAAGAAGGTGGATGATAAAGGAGAGCATCCTAAGAGAGATTGGAACTCCTGAGTCAATAGCACCTAATTATAATAATATTTTTGATTCACCCCTGGGACCATCATATAAAGACGTATGAGGATAGCCATCATGACAGCTATCTCCGCGGAGGAGCAGTTAACTTTCAAATAGAAGGTGTTAAGTGGCAGCCAAGAAAATACTGGAAAAGGAAAATTCCTACTCTCCAGCCTCAGACTGGGGCAGATGATCTTCGTCTGTGGGGCATGTAAACCAACCCAACCGTTGCTACACTGACACACAAAACACTGGTTTTAAAGTTTAACCTTGCAGCAAAAAAAACGTACCGCAAAGAGGAGAAAGAAAAATAAGGAAGAAATAAGTTCCTAAGCCTGGACGTTACCGTCAGCGAATTAAGGCAAATTAAGGTTCGAACTCCACACAGGACACGGCAATTTATCTGGGTACCAGTGGCTGATACAATTCTACTGACAATAATTGTACTTGTGAACCTACTGGGATGTTGCACAGTAATAATTTCATGCCAAATATTGTGGCTCATTTGCAACATTTGTCAGGTTAAAATTTCCCAATCTCCCTATCCTTAATTTCCTTCCGCCTAAGCTATGCTCTGTGCATCATAGGGTTGTCCTCTCAGCTTAGACAATACCTTAAAAAAAATTGGGTCCTTTTGCGGAACCCTTTATGAAGGAAATAGAAACTTTGGCCACCTCTGTTGACCTGTGAGGGTACCTACCCCAGCAACCTCGTTCTATAACTTTGAAATCACGTTAACGTTTTTGAATACGTATTCATGATTGGCCTCTGGTTGCGCTACCTAAATTAGCTCTGCCATTAGATCAAATTATTTCTCCATTTTTTATTTAAATGCAAGCAACATTTTCAATTAGCCTTACTAACTTTTTAGAAGATCTTCAATAAGAGGAACTGTCGTACCCCTTTTTATACGATTTTGATGTTATGAGGTACATATTTCATGTAAATTTGGAGTTTCTCCGTTGTATATTCATTCGAGACTTTTTTTGAGCCTTCTTTACATTAAAAATTATATAAGGTTGATAGTTATGAAAACCGCGATTGTTTCGTTCACATCTGTTTCTCTATAGCTTTCTTTAAATTGTGGAGGTAATGAGAAGGATTAATTTCGTATTCCAGATGTGGTTGTAATGTATTTTTTATGACTTAATATCATTAAGTGGATCAGATAGCCATAAATTTCTTTACGATACAATATATAAGAAAAGGATAACATAAGCTAAAACAACTGAATTTTATCTTGCAGAACTTATACAGCTTAACCAGTTCCAGTACAAGACTTCAGATGAGCGACCACACAATGTAAACATATAATCCTACCATCAGAGACAAGGAAATTTATGCTATGCAAATTTTCTTCGGAACGAAAAACTTGGATGACAATGACTTACCTCGAAGTTGGTACACCGGACTACCAACCGGTGTATTTTCAGACAAGCTGAACCGCGCCATGTCTCCAGATCCGGGTATGAACTGCGGCGGTCGATTAACAATTTGGCATTTCACTATCCGCAGAAGAAGTATAATCCCAAGAGTTGTAAAGTGGGTTACCCATTGAGAACCAGCCAAAGATCGCATTTTGGCTTTCTATTGTTGGGTTCCAATACAATCGATGGACCAAGTATCTGTGATAGACGCAAGTATTTAGCCTTGACTAGCTAACTTCAAACACTTAAACGTAAAAAGCTGCTGCGTTCACTTAAAACTTTCCAAGATCTGTGATTCATAAATGATCCGCGGATATTCACAAAGCATTTTCGCACCAACACTGTCACGGGTGCTAGGAATTTGACGAGGAATTGCGGTCACGCGAATTAATATGAACTCATCCCGCATTCACAGCATTTTTGCAACATTTAGTGAATATTTTATGATACTTTCTCGAGATGCATTCACTTTTCATAGCACTGTATCACTGCACGCGTAAAACTCTTCGTTTACGAGAATATCTTGCAAGAAATTATCGACACTATGCGAAGATTTGGGCTCGGAAGTACCAACTCGAAGGTCATAAATTCAAACAAGATCCGATGCCAGGCAAATCGTGAACCTGGATTTCTTTGGGCAATTGCTGCTGCTCACTTGGACACTTTCCCGCAATTTTAGAAAACTACTTCCTTTCTGAGGAAATTTACTTACTGAATATCTAAGAAATATACCGTTATGTGATTATCTTTCAGTCCGGACCCGAGGACGGTAAATGTGACGTGTTTAGCAGTTCTCGGACAAAAGATCACTTTACTGGTTTTACCTGCCGTACCTATGGAGTGATCGCATAATACCTCTATGAAGACTGGTTTTTGCGCTAAGGAGGCACATGATCACGTCTCTTTCTTCCATGGGCCAGAGATCATGGACACGGGATCTGGGGGAGATCTCAACAAAATCGTAGAATATTTTGCACAGTAAGTTTGTCTCACTCCAGTGCATCAAATAATTACTATAACGATCGCTTAGTCAAATGAAGAAGATGGTTAGATCAGACTTAGTACAGTGATCGTCCTCTTTTTATGTGGCCGGTATCTTCTCACTGATGAATTCTCTTCAGTTTTGTGACGAATGAGCAGATCAAAGAAGGTTTGATATTGTTTAGAAAGTCGTAGAAAGAAAGAAGGCAACAAAAATGTGTGACCGATTCATCAACAGTATCTTGCTCCGTGAAGATAGACTCAGTATAGGTTGCTTGATGTTTTATATTGCATAAATTTAGGCAAAAGACAGTTTTGCGTATACATTGATCGCTCGAAATTTGGTACTCGAAAAAAAGAGAAAATCTTTTTAAAAAATCCTACAAAAAGAAGTATAAGGAATAATGAATGTAGTCAATTAGTGACATACCCTTCTTATTTTTTTCTAATTGAGGAAAGAAGAAAATCTTAAGGGGCACGATTGGAGCTGTGTATTTGCCATTCAAATTCTTTCAAAACAGGTCGACTTTTCTAAGAGAAACGCGAGGGAGAATTATCGTGATGGCCCATTTACAATTCAACGTGAACGTCAACGTCCTAATAATGTTTAGCTTGCTTTTTAAAATTAGGATAAATTTGTATGTAGAAATTTATACTGACTAAGAACAAACTTTTTCTGTGGGATTTTTCTGTCTGGTTTTTTAGCATCCTCAAAATTTGTTCCAAATTTTGTGACTTGTGACTTTGTGATTGGTTTCTTGGTCTTTAAAACCTACTCTACAATGAGCTAACCATCAAACCATGAACCGTGGTCAGGATTTAGTACTCTGTCGATACATCGCATAAATAAAACATGTCGTGTATGTGTCGGAGCAATTGTTGACAGTTCGAGAGAAATTTCATTCGGGACGGTGTTTTGATTTAAATTTTGCGATGTAATAGTAATATAATTTGTTTAATTGATCCCAATAAAAAAAGAATATATGTTTTTATACAAATATTTGACGGTTGTCGCTATCAAGTATTGACAACTGAGTAACGCGATGAACCGGAAATAAACGAAGTTCATTTTTAGTAATAAATTTTCTATGTTTGTATTTAGAACATGGTTGGTTGACATGTTAACAACTACATTAACAAGAAATCGTGGTCGTTTCTTTACGCAAGAGCCAGCGAAAAGTGAAATTCTGGTATGGTTGTGACAAGTTAGGTGGTTGGTTGGTTCATTGTAGAGTAGACTTAAGCTGTAGCCGTGAGGTTAAAATTTGACTTCGCCGTTTTGAATTTGATGAGTCTATTTGAACCTCTTAGAAACTCCATATCTCGTCTACAGTTCCTATTCGGCTATAAAAATTTTCCGTTATTGTTTGGCTAGAACTTCGTCAATTTTCACTTTCTAAATTTTCAGCACGCATATAATTTCTTCGCTACCTGAAATCGTTAGTCTTCTGGGATCATCTCCGATACAGGCTCTTCCCTCTATAACGCTGTATTACTGACAGCTAGTAAGAATACACGGTATGTAGAACACAAGAGAAAACTTACATTTCGCCGATGACGTCACATCGTCAAAGTTGTATGGAAATTTTAAGTAATTTAGGAATTAAATAAGTAGTTTAGCACATTTTTAATTTATTTTCTTGCAATAATATTGCCCTGAGTATATACTATAGCATATTTTATTCATGACAAATTTTAGCATTTTTCAACAATATAACCAAAAGTTCCTTAAAATGCATAGAAAACATTGAGGCAGTGACGTCACGAAAAAATGGCGGGATCTGTAGTTGGGATTACCATATTTTGTGTTCTGTATGTAAAAATAATTCATTTCACAGGGTGATATATTTTTGGCGGAAGATACGAGTATATCAGTCAATGATGATTCAGTGGATAGCTTTTCAGATCCAGAATAGCTTCGTGAAGTAGAGAATGGTCGTTTGAAAGATGTCTTTATGGATTTGCGGCCATTAGAATCTAAAAGAGAGAAATTTTAAAAAGTGGATTTAATCATATCAGCCACTGAATGACTTATCACTATCGCTGGATTATCACCCAGTGGAGTTTTAGCCACCCCAAACAACTTCCCTTATCGATAGCATGCAGTGCCCTCAGGTGTTTCTGTAACTTCTAAATATTTGATTCGATGCTTTCCATACTTCAATAAGGAACTCCCTTCACGATAATCCTAGGCGCCCTAGTGTTAGTTATTCGGACCATTGCTGAAAGGACAGAGTAAGGCTGGCCATACACTACGAAATTTTGCTTCAGATTTATCCGATCGTTTCAAGAATGATCGAGTAAACTAAAGTATATGGGCAAAATCTGTCGGTTAAGCCTGGAATAAAAAATTTCTAGAATTTGTTGAAAATTTACCCGAATTGTTGAAATCTGGAGCAAAAAACTGAAGTGTGTGGGAGCTTCGTAGCTTGTTCCTTCAGTTTTGTCATTGGCTTCTACTAACAAAAAGTCCAATCGATCCTTTTTATGATACAAAACTGGAAACAAAGTTCGCACTGTGTGGATAACATCGGGTAAATCTGAAAACTACTCCGAAAATTTGAATTTGGGTTTAAGCCCAAATGTATTGAGGTTAAACTCAAAAAACACTGCCGTTTATACGATAAACCCAAATTTAGGTTTGTAACAAGTTCTTAAATCGATTACATTTCTCGTCTAAACTGAGTGTAAGATAGATACAGAAACATGGCAATGAGGAAAGCCAAGGATATATGGATATATGCCAGGTAGTAAATTGGCTGAGCCGAGAAATCTATCCTCTGCGAAAGTCGGTTCCATGGATTCTGGGACGGGGCCTTTTATTGCCCTTGTGTAACGTCAATGAGACCTAAAAATAGGGAAGTCAACACTTCTGAAGTGGTCGAAGTGATGCAATTAAGTATTGCAATGACTATGGAGGAACTGAAATGACTTGACCTGTGAGACGCGTCCGACATTCAAGGCAAGGTGCAATGCGACGCCAAAAGGTGCCAAGAGGTCAGCAGCATCCATGGATTAAGGGTGAGCAGAAGATGAGCTATGGGGTGCAGGTGGTTCTGCTGCCGCACCTGTGTACAGCGGACTGCACCGTGGATAGGGTGGTTGCAGGAAGTGGCACTTTCGTAGTTGCCTCTGCGTACTTACCTTATGGTTCTCCAAAACAACTTGTGAACTACAGAGAGAGGGAAAACACGGGACTGACACGGGACAAAGTACAATGTGGGATAGCACGGATGGCAATCCTAGAGGAGAGGCTTTATTAAAATTTGTGGTTCAAGGTGATTGATAGAAATCACAAAAGGAATCCAACCTTCATTGATATCAGACGGAAGGAGGACATTGACGTGACCCTATGCAATAGTAAGATAGAAGAATGGAGAGCTAGGGAGCCGGAAGAGATGGGTGAGAAGGACCTTTAATTAAGCAATGAGGAATAATGAATGGTTTTGCATCAATGTAGAAGATGCACCCATTTAGATGAGGTATCTCGTCAATATCAGCACATGAACATACACAAAGGTAGCCTAAGACCTGCAAAATTACCGTTAAATGGCAGCTTGACAGGGTACAAAGGAAAGGGGAACTCACTATACCCAAGGACAGAGGGTCAGGATAATCAAACAGTTTCAAAAAACTCTTATTAGCGACGGATCATTCTCAGAGAATGGACTGGGGGATATTTTTATATCCACGGATGGATCTAATATTGACAGTAGGGAAGGTGCAAGGATACTCTCTAAAGACTTAAATTTGCCCTACTATGTTAGCTTGGAGAGGTATACCACGGATTACTGAAAAGAAATGCTGGCCCTGGTTCGTGCGTTGGCATACTTAAATGAGTGTCACGTGCTAAGAGATAAAATTGCATATATACAGAGTGTGCCTGGAGATACAGGGACGACGGAGAACATTGTATGCAACTGTCCGGTTTGGGTGAGCAGCAGGATGGCTGGTACAGGCTGCCCCATTGGCAGCTTGGATTAGTTAACCCAAAAGCAAATGCTCGCAATAACAAGAGAC
>QYTT01095435.1:2442-32091 GCA_006980735.1 Dasypogon diadema
AGCCATTCTCACTTAAAACTTCTTTAATTCTTCCTATATTGTTTTTATAAAATTTCCTATGGCTTAAGTTTAAGACTCTACCTATAAAATTCTTGGCTGTATTAACTTTTTGGTGTCTTGGGTGAAAGGATGAAAAATGCAAAAGTCTACCTGAAGATGTCGGTTTCTGGTACCAATCTGTGATGAGATTCGTACCATCTCTAATTACTCTGACGTCAAGAAATGGTAATGTTCTATCTGTCTCAATTTCTACAGTAAACTGTAATTTGGAATGAAAACTATTAAGAACATTAAGAGCATCCGATAAGTGTTCCTCCGGCAATATCGCAAAAAGGTCGTCAACATACTTCACTATTATTTTTGGCTTGTTTTGCATTTTATTAATTGAATTATTGAGAAGTTCCTCCATAACAATATCTGCTAGAATAGGGGATAAAGGGTTTCCCATGGGAACACCAAATGCCTGCTTATAAAATTTTTCATTAAATTTAAAATAGTTGGTGTCATTCATACAGAAGTCAATCATGTCCAAAAATTTTTTCTTTGGGATATTAGTGTGTGGCATAACTAGATGCCAATTTTTTCAATTAAATTCAAACATAACTTCACTGGGACGTTAAATACATTTTTGTATATATCTTTCTCACGGCTTTTCTAGAGAAGATGGCAGTGAACCTGTTCAGCGTTGATCAATCCACTACTTGAGACATAGTCTCCACTTTATCACGAACTGCACAAACTTATCAATTTGATTTCCTTGGAGCATCGTAGAGTGGCTGACATAGTTTTCATGCACCAGCTACTGAATTCTAATGAATCACAGACACACAAAATAATGAAGCAAATTATATAAATAATAGTTTAAAAAACGAAAAATGTGTTTTTAATAAAAAATTTAAACCTTTTTTTTCAGTATTGTAAAACTTTCGATATATTGTAAGTAAGTAAGTTATTTTCAGTTTTATAAATTAGTTTCTTATGATAGCTTAAATTTCGTCTTACGTCGTTCTTGTAGGCCTACGGACTTGAGTCAAGAAGGTATGGAAATGAAATTAAGAACAAGTGTGTGGCGTACTGTCAAAAGTATTAAAAAAATTTACTATTATAGCTTTCAGCGCATATTATATCTCAAAATAAGAACGGAAGATGTAGGTGGGAGGACGAATTCTCTCCTTCTGAATTCTCTAAGATTGTTCCAAAATGCAAAAGAACTGTACGATCAGCAGAGTAACCAATCTTGAGAAAAATTTTCAAAGCTCCAAAGCTTAAACAGCTCTCTAAATCATCAAAAGATAAGAAAAGAAGTAGGGTAGAGTAGAGATATTTATGCTCCATTATATCAATCTGTCTGGTACAAAAGAATAATTCGAATTTGCCAGGAAGCTAAGATAAAACTGACAAAAACAGATACAAAAGCAACTGCAGGCCGTAGTGTTTTGAGTGAGAGCGTGGTGGAAGTTTCATACCTTCTTTAACTATCTACTTTTATATGATTAAAGTTTAATTTTGCTGTTTGCTTTCACATTAGTTTAATAAAATCAAAAGGTTATAATGGCTTTTTAACTAAGCCTAGAAATAGTCAGAACCAGTAGTTCATTAATCAAAGTGTTGTATGAATTAAATCTATTTATTTGAAATTAAATTAGAATGTTTTAAAAATAAATTACACTTATCTAATCACAATATTACAATTACTAATTTCACCTAGAAAAAAGTTTCAATAATTCATTTCGAGGAATATCGGGATCAAGTTGCTGCAAAACTACTTCACCTGAATTTAGAGAAACTGGTTGGTCGAGAATTCGCAGTTGATTCAAACCACTAAGGCCAATTGTGTTATATGTTGGCCTTACTTCTGCATCTTTAATAATTTGCAAATGTCCGGTTGCATCAACTTTGCTACCATCCAGGTTTGAGCCTGGAATTAAGGTTTCGTATCCCGAATTCTGATTTTCAGGTAGAATCTTATATAAAGTGCCGTCGGCTGCTACGAATTCACTGCCTTTACTAGCTACATCTATATTACTTCTTAAGATTCTTAAGACGCCTTGATCGTTTCCTTTAACGTAAGCGGTTTTAGCACTAAAATCATCCAGTTTAGTACTGTATCCAGTCGCGCTGTCGTAGGTGCTTGTTAAATCTTCGTGAATCACTTTCAAATTTTTGGACTGTATAATGTTTCCTATATTTTGTGGAATGTAATTAGCTGGAGTTGCAATGGCACCGTTTTCATAGAGGATTCCATTTGCTTTTATTGGAACAGTATTAAGTCCTGGATAAGCAATCCTAACGAGGGGTATATTGTTGGCAATATTTGGTGCAGGAACATTGTTAAGGACTATTCTATTGTTTATTGGTTGGTATTGCTGTGCACTATACCCAGAGTTGTACACAAAACTCTGTTTGAGAGGATACTTGACGAAATCCTTGTTTATTATGAAACTTTTTGGAATAGCACCGGTCAGACCGATATTATATCCAAGATTCTGCCCCCTGTAGAAGTCATTGTAGATTTTCTTGGTATTAAAACCAAATTTATTGTAAACAGGAATTCCTGGTATTCCAGCAGAAGCTGCAGCGATAGTAAACACTAAACATAAAGTAACCTGAAGAAAATTTACAATTTTAAAAACATATTTCACATTTCATTTGAATTTCAAATTTACCTGCATTTCTCGGCAGTTCCCGTTTCAACAAAACGATAAAACTAACTAACTCAGTGGCCGGATGGGTGCTAAGCTTTTATATCGAAATGTTTTATAATCACTGCAAACATCAAATTTATTCGAGGAAAGTTAAATAGGCAATGACAAAACGTCTCTGAACGTATATTGTTATAAAAGACAATATCAGAGTTGGGGATACCTGTCACCGCTTACACCTTTTGTTTTCTTTCACACTGCAGATGTCCCCAGATGTCTTTTGACTAACTGCCACACATAGGGAAGATATTATAGCAACAGCTTAAAAGATATTTATGAATTAATTATTTAATTTGCTTGCTTTGCACCTGGACTTATTGCTGATGTTATCAAAATTTCCGGAAGTTGAATGAGTTGAATGTTCTACAGAGGCCCTTAGAGTTTAGCAAGAGATGAGACTTTCTGGAAGAAAATTGTGGATGAAGAAATGGTCTACATCATTGTTATTCTTCTACGAAATTTCTGAAATCATTTATGCACACTTAACCGGATTTTATTTTTACGATGCCATTTTTGATTGCATAACTTCTTAATCAAAACAGAGAAAAGGGTACCGGACTTTTAAAAGAGAGTTTATTGTGGGAATATTCATTTGAAAGAGATTTATTTTTAGATAATGTAAAAGAGGAGATGAGTTGCACATTACTACATCTGTTGTCTAGGTTATTTTATAATATATTTCTATATAATTTTGTTACATATCGACACAAAAGTTTTGATTTAGAATGGCGTAAAACGATGTCAATCCAGACGTTCTGCGTTACCTACCAAGAGATTTTGATATTAAAGCGTCTGGTATCTTTTCTGCAAAAAAGACTAATCTTATCAACAACATAGATTTGGATCTCATACATCGGATTTTTATTAGCTCTAATTCCAACGCCCATCGTACCCAAGACTTCCTTCCTTCCTTTCTTCTCTCGTATGACTTCTCTCGCTCTTTACCCTTTCTTTCCATTTTATCTTTAAAAATTTTAGTTAGTAGCTACTTTCATACGCTGATAATTCATCCTTTCAGGTGATCATCTGTGTATGCAGAATAAAAGTTCGTCAAATTAGAAGTTGGTCTTTCCAAAATTAGCACTTCAAAATGTGAAGAATTTAAATTTGAGTTGGTATAATAGAACCCCTTGTTAGCGACTGACGTTTTTTGAATATTTAAGAAAGAGATTGATCAAGGACTCCGGAGTGTAATAAAGTTTAAATATATTTGGCATTGGGTATATTCTCCTTTTATCTCCCCCAACGTTATTCTTCCAATTTGTGCCGCACGATTCTAAACCTCAATGCGATTATCACATTAGATGTGTCCCACAGCAACACTTTTTACAACCCAGGGTACTATCAGTGTGTCCCGCAAAAATACTTCTTTACAGGCAAGGGTACCACCGTACCACCCGTGTGTCCCGAAAAAGTACTTCTTTACAGACCAGAGTACCATCGCGGTGCGTCCCATCAAAAAATGTCCAAAATATTACAATGCTTTGTTTTAAAGATATTTACACTGCTTAAAACCAACATAAGAACTATGATAAACAGAAACAAAGGATGTAAAGAGTATTTGAAGCATTATAATAAATGTATATAATAAATATAAAGCAGCAATAACTTCTTTGTGGAATAAGCCCGAAAAAGCTTTAAAAAATATATGATTATAAACGGATATGATGTAGGTTGGTTTCTACGGTGTACTTCAATCAGTCTAATAAAATAATTTCACAACAATTTAATAAGTTCAAAATTTACAATACTTGTGCAAATCTTCAAATAATTAACACTTTGAGTGAGGCGTCAGTCCCCAGAGACTGACATTTAAAATCTTTCTCAGTACAAGTGCATAATGTCATATCCGTACACAGCAACTCCAAAAATTATAATATCTGTCATTTCATGAACATTCCATTGATCTTTAGAAAAAACCTATCCGCCATATTAGTACCGCCATTTTGAGTTTCAAAAACTCGACTACAGATTCGAAATAAGCTACATCGAAAATCGATATGGGCTTATTTTCATGGCGATCGCGAAACTTTTGAAAAAACATCATGACATCTTCGACAGCCATATTTGATCCGTCATCTTGAATTATTAAAAGTTAATATCAAATTCGTAGGCAACTACCCCAGAAACCTATATATCCGCCATTTTGCGAACATTCTACTGACATATAGAAAATCTTATCCGCCATATTGGATCCGCCATTTTAAATGTAAGATCTAACTCTAGGTTCGCAATCAATGACTTCGAAAACCTGTATGTCCGTATTTTCATGACAATCACAAAAGCTTTTGAATAAAATTTATATTTCCGACTTTTATAAATAAAACCTTTATATGGCAGCCCTTTGATGGATTGCCCGATTTGGTTCATTTTCTTCCAGGATATTTAGGCTTTACTAAGGTAGTTGTGTGCCAAATTTTATCTATCTAATTCAAAGCGTTCACATTTTAGAAACAAAACATCGATCTTTTTTTTGATTCAGATAATGTAAAACCTGGCAACTCTATGAAAGAGTTGGTCAAATTGGCCCATTTTTGAACTTGATCTCAAATTTAATAAGGTAATTGTGTAGCAAATTTCAAGTCTCTAGTTTAAGACGTTCCCGAGATAACTCGCGCACAGACAGGCAGACAGACAGGGAGACGGACAGACAGACAAACGGATATCTATTTAATGATTTATTTTCTTTTCCTATTAGTGGCAATATAGTTTACTTCTGTGTGCCATGAATATTTTTATGCGTTACAAACGTTTGCTTAAAGCTATACTTAAAGCTATAATACTTTAGTTTTAGCGCTGTGGTTGCGTTCATTCCAAAGACATGTCCAAGTCATCTAAGTCTGTCAGATATAATAGAACTGGTAATATTGAGAACATAACAAATTTCACATAGGTCATGATTTGTTCTCCAATAAGGCAATAACCTCCAAAACCAAAAACTTAAGGCATTGGCGTAACTTTTTACGTCTTACTTTCTGTTTTAATGGACGTTTTACTAACAATATATCTTCTCGGATTATTTGAAAGCCACCTGATTGGGATTTGTTGAGGTTTTTAACAACAAGTTGGAGGCCGAACAATTTTCACTATATTAGAAAATGTTATCTAGAGAGGTTGGCGGCTCAATTCGAAACGCGTAGGGTTTTACAACATGAGGTCGCAGGTCCGAATCCCACTTTTAACGATTTCTGTTCACATGGTAGATCTTAGTTTGAAGCTGCGATCCTTAACCGGTCGATTAAGCCAATACTTATAACATGATATTATTTTATAATATTAGGGCTTGGAGCATAGGGAATGCAATGTAACGAAACCTGAGGTTGTCTATCTTTTATATTTTCCAGCCACCTAGTTTTTTCCAATGGAGCAGACATTTTAACCTTACCACTGTTCAAGCCGTGTGTGTGATGACTGAACATCGATACTCTAGAGCAAGAACGTAAATTTGGAGCCTTTTCAACTTTCATGGGTATCATTAACGAAAAGTGGCAGAAAATTGTAATCACTTTTACCTTTAAAGTTCGAAAAAACGATATCTGTGATGGGAAACAAACTTATGCAGCTTTGTACATGCCTAATTTCATGATTTCATATTCTGTAAAAATATGAGGGGAAGTATTGTCTTCAAACAAGTGGAGGGATATGGAAAGTATTTGATCGTCTTGATTCTATGTTTTCAGGTTATCAAAACATATAAAATGCATAACTTCTAACAATTTTTATTTTACAAAATGCCTTTCACACAAAAGGCTCATTTAATTCTTACTTATAATGTATATAATGAATAACATTTCAACCAAACATTGGCTAATAAATAAGATGATTCTATCACTCGATGGCCACGCAGTAATCTGGATGAGGCTAAAATACATTTACTTCTCTTATTTTTTCAAGACTCGTAGATATTTAACTTCCCCATGTCCCCCATGTCCCCCATAACCAGTGGTTACCCCAGCAGTTTGAAGAACCTTTAAGATTCCATCGACTCCACCTAAGCTGGTATAGTGACTGCCACCGCCATATTGGCTATCTTGAAGAAGTTTAACAGTTTTGTATTCATGAGCCTGGGGGGCTGGTTGTGCTTCAACTAGATTCAGTGTTTCTAAATGTTGTTGAGTATATTGGACAGGGTTGGGTTCTTGTAGAATTTTAACAGCTTTATAATCTCCACCAGATGCGTAGGCATTTTCATATCTAGATGATGCACCTCCATTATCTACAACTCGTAATGTTACAACTTTTCCGGCAGCACTGGGTGAAGAACTGTAACCACTTATACCACCATCAGCAACTAGATTCAGCCCCTCCACAGCGGGCTCCTGGTGTGTAATCTCCGGATTAATTTCCTGAATGGTTTGGAAAGTTTGAATTTGTTCATCTCCACTTGCGTAGGTTGTGGCTGCAGGAGCCTCTAATATTTTCACACTTCTAGTTTCACCAAAACCGTGATGATGTGCCCCAGGCGACTCTTCCTGAATAATCCTGACGGTTTTATAGCCTCCAGCAGAGCGACCTAGTGTTTCAGAGGACAAGTGATCACTTTGCACAATCCGAATAGTCTTAGTGCTTGGTTCATTATAACCTCCCAAATTTGTGCTGTAGGAATTTCCACCCTCTCGAATAATTTTTACAGTCTGGACATTGTCGTGGCTACTGGCATCCCTGTGACCATTCCTTTCGTGGATAATTCTTACTGTTTTAACATTACCATTACCGTGTCCATGCGATCGGTCTTCATGGATAACTCTTATGGTTTGCACGCTACCCGCACTATGTGATTTTGCAGAGTGAGTAGTCTCCTTATGGGCTGGCTTCAATGTCGGTGCTGGCCCTCCGAATTGTCCTCCAAATTCACTATTTACATTTGCTGCAGCAGTGTGACTTATTGTTGGTTGCGTTGCAAATCCAGCATTATGAATTGGAGCTGGTTGTGGCTGGTGATTATTTTGTGGAAGCCTTAAACCATTGGGTGGTACAGGGTAATTGTATCCATTAAATTGTGGAGCGGGAAGTGCACCCCTGTTAGGGCGATTATTTGGTTGAATATTTTTGGGTCCAGATTGAGCTGAAGTCACCGTAAGGCAAATAACAGCAAGAACCAAGAAACAAAAACGTATCTGAAAATTAATTCCACTTTAAGTTGATCCATCTAAAATATTCCAAATTTATATGCCTACCTGCATGCTTTCACTATTTTTTGGATAGCGGAGTCCGGAACTGAAGATGAGATACTGATGACAAACTCAGGTGGCTCTTGGCTTTTATACCTCACTTTCGATGTTTGACGCCTGGGATACCTTTACCGTTAATAGAAAAGAAAGTGAAAAACTTTTTCTATCGCATATGCACTTGCATCCCGTGCCACGGTCAAAGCACCGTCGCACTGTAGGGCTTAAAGTTTTTAATTTAAGAAATGATCTTCTCACTACCTAAGTTGCGCAAATCCTGACTATGCCTCTGAAGTTATCTTCAAAGATTTGATATTGACTCCAGCAACTCAAATTGTATTTTTAATTTGAATTTGCATTTTAATGAACGCGTGGAAAGACCCGAATACTTGAAGTAAAAGGTGCATAGAATGGTACCAAATGGAATTTATTGCCCACATTTTATTCAAAAAGAAGTAATTGTCGATTTTACTGTTTGATTTGTTCTGCGAAACTTTTTTTAATTTCGAAATTTGTAAGCAGTCAATTTAAAACTTATTCAAATTCTTCTACTTACATTTGTTATCCGAACTATTTTCTAACGTGGTCCACTAAGATTCGTTTATCCGGGAGTGATATATTTTGTGCTTTCATTTTATTTGTCTGATATAATAATTTTCCCTGTTCGATATTAATTTTTTCATCATATAAGCTCTGAATGGGAGCATTATTCATTTTTGCACCATTTAGTGATGATGCTAGTAATAATTTCTCACTTTTTTTGGGGTCGCAGTGATGCCGGGCCTTTTTTGCAGTGCCGATGAATGCCAAATATTTTATTTTTGTTATAGATTAAAATTTATATCGAACAGTACAATATTAATAGAAAATTGGGTAGAAAGCAGTATCACAATCATAATCAGAATTTTTATTTACGGAAAGTACAAAAGATTTAAATCCTATAAGAGTACTGTATGAATCGGAATATAATACAAATAAAATAAGAGTACAACATAATATAAATAATAAGAGGAGAAGCTGCGATTTGGCGCACATACATACTAACGATCGACTATATCGTCCAATCGTAATAAATTGAGAAGAAGGCCACTATAATACTAAAGTCCAGTAGCAAGAACAGAAATAAAAAAAGGAAATTATAATAATAACTAATAATAGTAATATAATAAGCTAAGCTGTGTACGCAACTTAGGGTAAAGGGATAGAATCCAAAAGTCTGCCGAACACTGCGGCGGAGCCAGCACACTAAAGATTATTTGGCAGGGAGTTTCATCTGCGTATGGTCTGCACAAAGTAAGATCACCAAAAGATTTCGCCGACGCGCAGAAATTAAATATTGTATGCTCCTTGTCATTAATCAGGTTAAATAGAAATTTTAGCCTCCTGCGCACTAAGTACATATCCAAAGGTGTAAGGACAGCCAAGGAGAGAGTCGGAGTAAAGTATGATATGTGAGAATATAAGTAGACCAAATATAAATCGGATTGAGTCATTGCAGGTCACGGTCAGCTTTCTTAGGCATGTAGAGTCTAACTCGGCAAAAAGGAGACTCCCCTGCATAAAATGAGGCAGTATAAGAGCCTTGGTAAGTTTAAGTTTCAAATGCATGCTAGACGTCAATAACCCACCGAATATTCTCAGTTTCCTTAGGGCCTTCTCAGACCATCTGAGTAACTCAAATGAGCTCTGAAATAAATTAACAAATGAGATATATGATTTCATAATTACATAATTCCGTACTGTACTAAGTTATACTATTTGAATAATTCTTGATAGGTTACTGCTCACATTACGTTTCTTAGCGACAGGTGAAACCTAGAGAAGTCTATCATATAGCTTCCGTGTATCTGTTCCCGCCATATCAGAAATTGTTTCTGAGACATTAAAAGCAATTTATGTTAGTCTGAAAGGCGATTATTTGAAGGTAACTTCTGGTATTAAATTATAAGAGCATTTATAGAAAAAATTACATTCATCAGATGCCTCAATGTAAAGAAGAATGGGAAAGAGTAGCCATCGCCTTTGAACAACAATTCCCTTTATGTTTAGGAGTTCCGAGTAAAAAATTAAATTAATATAACATAACTGACGTTTTTATTGCTCATGGAATTAAATACAGCCATGCTTTTCACGCGAATTCTTTACAATAAAATTGAGTGTCCTAAAACTTAGTTTTTAGATGGTAAACATGTTGCGTTTAGAACTAAAGAAGAGGATGGTGCATTTTATTACAATTACAAAGGATTCCACAGCGTCGTTTTGTTAGCTTTGGTAGATGCTGACTACTTTGGATGCAATGGGCGAGTGAATGATGCAAGAATTTATAACAAATCTTCTCTTTGTGCTGGAATAAAAGAAAATATATTTCATTTCCCTGAAGATAAATGTTTGCCTGTAGTAGTTTCCATACGTTATAGTGGCAGATGATGTTTTCAGACTAAAAGAATTTTTTGCCCACACGGGCAACGATCTTCAATGGAAAAAAAAATTTAATTATAGACTCAGTAGAGCTCGCCGAGTCGTTGAGAATGCTTCCGGTATTTTGGCAAACAAATTTAAAATCCTACAGAAAGATAATAATTTGAGTGTTGATAAAGTTGAACTCATTACTTTAGCATCTTGTGCTCTTCACAATTACATTAGAAAAGAGGATAGAGGATGCAGGATATATGCAGGAAGAGATCATGAGAGTACAACTGATGTGGCGAAATACGGTTTTCCTCACTCGTTTAGAAAACCCATCTGGAAATCCTTCTGGAGATGATGGAATACAGGTACGGAACCACTTTACCAATTATTTTGATACTCATGGATTTGTTCCAAGCAAATAATCCAAATAATGAACGATTTAACTTTATTCTAACTTAGTTTAATTTGGAATGGTTGAATGCAATTTGAAGTGCTTTTATATTTTATGCTTATGGACACTGAATTAATTTTTCAGTTCAAAACACATAAGAAAATCACTGCATTAACAACTCTTTAATTTCTATTTACATCTAATATGAATAATTCTTACCGGCAGCAACACGATCCAAAACCTCAATGCACATTGTATTCCTTTAGGAAATGTGTTCATTACTTCATTAATGAAGAAATGAACATACGAACACTGATATATATTCCCAACATAAATGAAATTTAATACAGTGATGTAATTGGAAATTCCTGGATTACTCTTTGATATATTATTCTTTCATTGATTCATTGATTGTAATATAAGGATAAACATAAGGTTTCATTTAAATATTGAATTTTTACTGCTTTTTGTTCTTTTGTTCTCATAAGTATATGAAATTACCGGAAAAGATTTTCTAAATGTTAATGGAATGTGCACGGAATGGCGAATATAATGGATTTTGGGGTTGCTGTTTGCGAATAAGACATCAGGTTTTATGAATTCAAGATGACGCATCAAATATGGCGGACACATTTTTGAGAGTTGAATGGAATAGTAATGTAACCATTATATATATTGTCGCTGTAAACCAAAGTTATTGTAAG
Organism: Dasypogon diadema; assembly: GCA_006980735.1. NCBI lineage: Eukaryota > Metazoa > Arthropoda > Insecta > Diptera > Asilidae > Dasypogon > Dasypogon diadema. Next base: position 13,817 of record QYTT01095435.1, read on the forward strand.
TCCATCAAAGAAAATTTTACACGAAGGCTGTTTTTTAAAAGCCATGGCAATTAAAAACGAAAAAACAAAAGGAATTTCGTGTTAAATTTTAAAGAAATTATTAAAATTCTACAATTAATCTCTTGTAAAATCTAATTGATTTACAATAGTTCTGATTCGTGACAGCAATTTATTCTTGAGGTCCCTGAGGTCATCAAAAATAAAGGTCGCTCTTTATGAGCCAAAACGTGAAGACTGCAAAATTAAAAGTATTAGCAAAGACTTGCCCAGCCAGATGAATATTGCCATCTTACGGGCTAGATGGCTATGATAACCGACTTTGACTAGGGGATGCTTCCTGGTAGAGTATGCCGACTTATGGTAGAATTTTTATAGACTAAAGAGCCGACTTAGAGATTGAAACCAGTTTACTTTCTGATAGTAATCTGATTTATTCAACATTCATGTCGATTATTTATATAAAATTTTACTAATAAAAAGTTAATTTCATGTGCTTCAAGAATGAAAATTCCAATAAATTGCAATTCAGCAATTTAATTCTTAAAAAGTAACTGCCTTGTAATTGGCTTGATCGAGTCCAAACTTAATAAACGTTGGTTTGTTTACATACAAGCTTTTACGGTTCGTTTTACAAATCAGTTCACTTCAGATATTTTCTTCTTCTTTGGTGTTCACTGTACTGGTTAGTGAGTGCACTATGACACGCTTGGAGTATATGACCTCATATTTACGTTTTGTTCTGATTCATTGTTAGCATGAGTTAATCTGGAATTCCAATTATATGTACATTTATAATATTATAAGTAAATTTCTATGAAATTCTAGTATTATTCTAATGATCGAATTGATTTTATTGGATTATTGGATCATATGTTATACTACACCCTTATCGGAATATCCCTAACGAGCGCCTCTGCATTCTGAGTGCCGCCTCCATGGTCTCCATAAGGAGATCCAGCCGTGGCATTTCCAGGAGAATTTCCAGCGCAGTTGTGGGTATGATGCAAAAAGCGCCCATAATCCTTATACATACCATCCCTTGTGCCCCAAATCACTGCAGCAGGATAGACCATACATACAGTGTGTTGACTGTTGACCCGGGTATTTGGACTCCCTAGAAGCGGTGATCCCAGATCCAAAACGCGTAAGTCGCTGAAATTTCCGATCCTGTGTCTTGTTCGTGTTGATAGTGAGACCGTATTTCAATTCCCATCCTTTCATTACTGGGATAACAGTGCTCATGATATCAGTAGTAGTGGACATGAACTCCCCTCTCTCTACCAATGCCACCTCAACCGCATACTGCCCATTCTTTCACGTCGCGAGAGTAAGGAATCAATTGTGATGTTCCACAGACAAGGAGATAACACCCTTCAGTTTGGAAATCCTCTTGTGATTAATCCCCTAACACTCGCGTGATCGATCTAGAACGTGATTGCTCTGATTTTCGACATATTGTCCATTTATCTCACTACCACCGGACTAACCCCACGTCTTTATAATATGTTTTCCAGTTTTCTAAACCGAATCTTGTCGAAAGCAAAATCGATGTCCATCAAAGTGGCTTAATCAGTACCCACGGTATTCAATCCCACCTTCGCCACTCTCAGCAGTTCGAAAATGCAGATTCCATTGATTTACCAGCTTCACATGTATAATAGTTTACATTTAGGTGACATCTTTTTAGTGTGGTTCAGCGCAAGAACTTTATCAGAAACTTCTACATGCTACCTCGTTTTTCCTGGTTTTGATAGAAAGAGCACCGATGTTTCCTTCCACTTTACCTAGTGTGCGCTGTCGCAAGATTGGTGATAAATATTGTCCAAAGCTATGATGAAATGATGTCTTTGCCTCACTAAGACAGAGAATATCCCACCCACGCCAGCGAAGCCTCCTTTCCCCGTTTGCTTCATCAAAAGACGCCAACTTTTCCGCGGTATGTTAGTCAAATCTCGCCGCTATGCGATCACGCACTGTCCAAGAGCTCTCTAAGACACAACTTCCCTGTTCGTTTCCTCCCGTCAATTTCCCTGTCGTATTTTGAACAAGTCCAACTTTGGAGACCAGGCAGGAGATTATTACTGATGCACAGTCTCAATGTACTGAAGCTGATATCTCGAAAGCATTTGACAGTGTAGACCATGATGTACTAGCATTTTAACTGGCCCTTGCATACGGGGTCCTCGACGGATTAATCCTTGTTCCTCTTATTTAGTCTACTTTTAAACGTGTTACGGGACCATGTAGTATACTAAAAATCTCTGGCAGGAGATGTATTGGTCATATTAAGTCTGCTATTTGCCAAACTTAGAGATTCTCGCTTTTACTAAGTTGAATTTTGTATGCTCTGGAAAACATAACTTGAATTTTATTAATTGTGTAGACTACACTAATTCTTGCATAAGTTTCTTTATATATCTGAATTTTATGTGGTTTAAGTAGTATCAGGCTTAATGTGATCCAGGGAGTTAAAAACTCAGAGGAAACTAAAAACGACTCAAGGTATTGATCCGCCTTCATGTTCAGATGTTTGTTATTTAACATAAGCGACTTCATTTCCTTTCTTATATCTATTCATGGATATAAAGTACACCAACTCTCGAAAACTTTCGTTACGATGTTCGCGCTAATAAATTCAAAAACTCAAGTACGACCCTCGCCAAAAATTTTGAATTTATGAAAATTTAACGAACAAAAAACTTGCTCGATGCCATTTGTGTCATCCGCTTAAGAGCTTGAATCAAGGTAGAAGAGTTCCGATTAGCTTCTTGCGTAAATATGATTATGCGTTCGTGCATAATCCTTCGTTTCTTTCAAAATATAATTTGTATCAATTCAAAGACACCTATTAAGTTTTTTGCGGCAACTGAAGGTATAATGAAAAACTTCTGTGAGCGGATCCAATCACTGAATAAGACACAGGTGCAAGGCCGGTCATCGAAATCATAGACGACTTTCACTAAATCTGGAATAGTTTATTCACGGCATTTGAACAATAACAACATCATGCTGGTTTTAATTAAATAGAATAAATACATAGTTATTTTTTGAACACGGACTAGGGGGCGGGGTTCTTAGTGTCTAGAGCGCCTGGCAGGGGAATTGTAATTGTATCCACCAGCGCCACCAGCGCCACCAGCACCACCACCAAAACCAGCACCGCCGCCAAATCCACCAGCTCCACCACCAATTCCGCCATCAAATCCACCAGCTCCACCACCAATATCAGCAGCATGTGCAGCGGCTGCAGCAGGTGCAGCACTAATTTCTGGGATGGATGATTCAGCATGAATAGCACCGCCACCTGCACCTCCGGCACCTGCACCAGCGCCATGTCCCGCACCGGATTCTTGGATTACGCGAATGGTTTGAACATTTTCACGAGCTGGAGCGGATTCTTGGATGACACGAATAGTCCTGACATCATCAGCCGGTTCTTGAAGAATTCGAACAGTTCTTACTGCTGGTGCTGCTTGGATGATTCTGACCACTGAGTGTCCACCTCCAAGACCAAGACCAGCACCTCCAAGGCCAAGACCAGCACCGCCATAGCCGCCGGCCCCACTAAGGAGTGTAGCACCTCCAAGACCACCAGCACCGCTAAGAACCTGGACACTGCCTGCTCCAGCACCTAATCCACTGGAAAGAACTCCACCTGCTCCACCATCTCCAAGCAAATTCAAAAGCCTGAGTTCTTCACCAGCACCGGCACCGAGACCAAGAAATCCTGCGGAAGCTGAAGCAACCAATGCAAATACGCAAAGAAATACCTGGAAAGAGATTGAGATTAGCCGAATCTAGATTAACTGGAAAATATCACCTGTACCTTCATGATGAGATTGTTCTGCTAAATTTGTTACTTAAAAGACTGTGGTAAACTGATAACCACTTTGCAGAATTCAGCTTCTTTTATAGCGAAGAAATTAGTCATTGAGCAGCCAAGACTTTGGCCAAAATCAAATGTGTAACACGTCTGGTGTAGTAGTTATGAAGATAGCAATACACATTCAGTTGCCAAGACAATATGATCTGCGATACACATCTTCTGAATTATTCATGGGATTAAAAGCTATGCACAACATAGGGTGCAAGGCCTCCATTTCGCGTCAACGTGCGAAAAAGTGCACCCAATTTTCGAGCGGAGTCAAACTGGTAGATAGCATGTAATTAGGAGAATTTTTCAGGTCCTAAGCACCACTCTTATTCTAAAATGGGTGGGTACTTTCAAGACATTTCTAAAACAAGAAATACTGTTCTTTTTTACATAGTTATTAAGGTTTTTGTTTTTAACGACGGAGCTCAATAAAATCACAAGGTTAAAGCCATTAATTAATGTGAGAACCTTTGGTGGAAGCGTGCATATCATCTTTTATGCTTTGAAAAAAAACGCCCCGGTTCGATTTCTGTCAATGCACACCGTATGGAAATTTACATTCGCTCACTTGTAAGTTTTGATAAACTTTTTTCGTATATGGTAATTTCCCGCGGTCACTTCCCATCTTTGTAACGTCTTGGACAGAAACAAGTCTCACTTATACTTCACTAACTGTAAGATAGGTTGAGTTTCGAAATTAATTCAAAGGTTAGCAGGAAAGATGCCATTCATTTGTATTAAAGGACGCGATCGTGTCAGAATATCAGCAATTTCACTACCTACATGCAAGTAGAGTTTTGCAGAAATTGTAACGGTTTCATTTATAATCTCTAATTATGATAAGTCGCAGAATTAGAGCAGAACAGGTACCCTTCTAAATTTGTAAGGTAGGACTTCTCTCTAGAGTGGAATACGTTTAAAGCCACTTCTTTTTAAGTCTGCAATGGACAATAGCGCTCTTTTCAGTTCATAAAGATAGGCTGAAAGTGGTCATTCGTCTTACATTGTGGGGATTCATTTTCTTATAGTTTCTGACACTTGAAAACATGTTTAGCTTTTGATGAATTGACTTGGTTAATTGATTTATTATTTTAGTTGTAGTAACATTTATGTGAATTGCAACTCTGATTCTTTGAAAGGAGGGAAATTTGTGATGGTAATTATTGTTCGAGGTATACCTAAGTTGGCGGCTATTTTCGGATCCTTTTTCGACCTTTTTCCAAGAGTCGTCGGAGTACGCTTAGGTAAATCCCTTGCCTCGATTTTTCTTTATTTTGAGCATTTTTATAGGTTATCTGTCTCATTATGCATTATGTCTGCATCTCCATCCTTTCGAGGTGATAGTTAAAGATTTGGTACTCAGCAATCAGTCAAACCAACCATCTGAGTGTTTTCAATCCATGGTTAGAACTTGTCCTGTGGTTGGTTCGCTCGACAGTCTAATTCCTTTCTAAACCTGTCAGCAAGTTGTCATATTTTTCCATCGATTAGTGTTAGATTAGGTGTTAGCTTCTTCGTCCTCAACGAAATGTTATCTCATTTTCCACCTCCGTCCGATCTATGCATCTAGCTACTACTTCATTGTACAGTTCAATGAGAATTTTACCTCTTCGCACCTGACCCTTCTTTAAGTAGTTCAGGACATGAACCAGAGCCAGTATCTTTAACCGAAGTGCATCTTTCCAGGCTAATACCACAAGCATGACACGCTTAGACCTTCAGACAAGATTCAGGCACCTGCCTTGACGTCCTCCATAAATCCATTCGTAAAAATTCTTCCCCTCGCTTTTCGACTGCCACTCTAATATCATTACATCGGATGATCTCACAGACCACTTTTCATTTCGCAGGGTCGATTTAGTTAAACTATAAAATCAGACGCTACAGGACCTGACAATCTGCCACCGCGCTTTATCAACCTCCTGCTTCCTATTACTGGCACATATGTACTTCACATAATAAACTCCTGTCTGATGTCATCTTCTTTCCCTGTATCATGCAGGCTACACTTTTGCCCATTGCCAAGAAGTGTTCTCCTAAATCTCCGGCCGATCTTAGACCTATAAGTATACTATGTTTTCTTTCAAAAGCTCTGGAAAAATCTATGTATAGACAGATGTTTGAGAAGAAGCAATTATCAGCTATCACGCTATATAATGACACGCTGGCAATCCCGCTTTCGTCCATCTCACTCATGCGAAACCACCATTCTAAAAATATCTCCCGATATAAGGCTTGCTACTGATCAGGATAAACTTACCACCTTAGTTCTTTTAGACTTTTCTATGGCTTTCGATTATGTTGACAATGGCATTCTTATGCAGAAGCTTTCAAACAATGCATTTTCCACATCACTGTCGTTAGCAAGGAGGTCCCCAAGGATCCATGTTAGGACCTTTGCTTTTTAGTTTATTTATTAATGATTTGTCATCAGTCGTTGATAGTGTAAACATTCATCTCTGTGCTGATGACGTAGAAATATATCTAAGTGGTCCTATCGGTCTCCTTGAAGATTGTATAACGCACGAAATCAAGGGCGCTGTAGTCAGCAAAGCTGTAAATTGGAATGTAATGGAATGATGAAAAGAAGGAAAAGAGTGGTAGACAATTCAAAGCCTTGAGGTATACGGATATTGTTGCTATTGGAATTAGAGATAAAACAGTCCAACCGAAAAACGACACGCTCATCTAAGATGATACCGCCTACAAATTTGAAGATTTACTCATAAGGGATATAACATTGATCCTTTAGTGATGCCAGTGTTTCAACTCCTAAAAATCTATTAATAAAACTTGGTTAGGTTAAATTGGGGACCACTCAAAAACCACAATACCTACATTCTGCAGAAATTATTGAGAAGCGCACAATGCAATGTGCGCAATGCTTAAGACAAATTTTTAGCTACAGTTGTATTAAAGCAATTAACCTGGTCCATCTGCCGGTAGCCATTATAATAGACTGACGATATACCTGTTCTTACGATCCTCTGTGAACCTCTGTACGATCCTCCGTGAACTTCATGCCGAATAGATCAGTATGTAGCGGCAGCAAAGGTTTGGGTCACTTTTTGCGATAAGCAGAATGAAATGCAAAGGTATTCTAAACCCTATATAGCGGCGAATCTCCTTCCAGATTCAAATCTTGAATACTTGTCTCGTTATTTGTCAGAAACACAAAGAAGAAATCCATTAAAAAGTCTTTCATTTTTCAGTCATGATAATCATCAAGGATACTGTGATCCTTGAGTAAATAAAAGCTTGGGGTTATTTTTCAATTTTATTAACAAAAACAACCTTAAAATTAATTAACAGTAAAATATTGGCACTAGTTTCATTCAGGTAGGTTTGCCAAATCAAATGGCTGTGAAGTCTTTTACGCTCAAAGAAGATGCGAGTCTGGAAGTATAGCGTGTGCCGATGTCTCATGCAGCACTTGTACAGTCTTTAATTCAGGTGCAGGATGGGCGTGTTGATGTAAAACCTGAACAGTCTTTACTTCTGGGGGTGGTGGTGGATGCTGATGAACAACTTGCACAGTTTTTACTTGCGGTGGTGGGGGAGGAACTTCTTGAATGACTTTTAAGAATTGAACTTCTGGAGGTGGTGGTGGGTGCTGGTGGACAACTTTAACATGTTTAACAATTGGTGGAGGAGCAGGAGCTTGCTCGACAACTTGAACAGTTCTCACTTCTGGAGGAGGAGCAGGGGGTTGACTTACAATTTGAACAGTTTTCAATTCAGCTGCAGGCACCGGAGCTGGTTCCTGCACAAAGTGAACAGGTTGTGGTTCAGGAGCGGCTATATGGACACCATGCGTTTCAGGAGCTGCAATTTGAAAGTGGTGTAATTGTGGGGCCGCGGCTGGTACGTGAAAGCTGTGCGCATAGGGAGCTGCATCTTGTACGTGGTGTAGTTGTTGGGCCGGTATGTGAAAGCTGTGTGCTTCGGGTGCTGTAACTGGATAATGGTGTAATTGGGAAGCTTGGACTGGCACTTGAACGCTATGTACTTCAGGAGCTGCAGCTTGTAAATGGTGTAGTTGTGGAGATAGTGCTGATAATTGAACACCGTGGGCTTGTGGAACAGATGCTTGGATACCGTGAAGTCCTGGTGATGTAAATTGTATGCCGTGTTGAAGATTAGGTGATGCTAATTGAAAGCCTTGAAGCTCTGAAGTTCCGAAGTTTACAGCGTGCGAAGACAACAAAGGTCCAGAAGCGGCAACTGATACTGGACCAGCAAAGGGTGCTTGAGCGAAGAATGGAGATGGTGCAGCAAATGAGCTACCTGGGGCTGCTATTGTACCATGACCAGATGCAAAACCGGGAGCTGAAGCAACAAGTGGAGCTGGAGCTGAACCAACAAATGGAGCTGGAGCTGAACCAACAAATGGAGCTGGAGCTGAAGCGATGACAGGAGCTGGAGCGGTAACTGGAGCTGAACTGGTAGCGTGAGCTGAGGTGACAACTGGAGCTGGAGCTGCTGCAGCAATTGCAGATGGTTCTTCCTGTGAAATGGTGATTGTGTGTAAATTGTGTTCATTTGGTCCAGTATCCGGGACGTGAGAAGCTGAACTGTGAGAGTGTGAATCAAAGGCATGTCTGGCTACTATTTCGTTTGTAAGTTGATTTCCCAGCAGTCCTAATAATCCTGCTGAAGCAGCCGTGGCGTATGCCAAAAGGCATATAAAAACCTACGAATATAGTGTCGATCGTAATTGCATTCTTGTCCTGTGAATCTGAAATTGACCTACCTTCATGATGATTGCGCTTTGCCTATAGAAACGAGCAGAGGAATTGATCGACTGATGCCAACATTGCAAATTCACTTTCTTTTATATCGACTTCCTCAATTTTCGAGTTTCGATTCCATTTGGGCTATTTTGTTGTTATTTTGATACACAGCCCGGCCTGTATTATATAATTTTATTATCCATTCTCATATGAATATTCAAGCAGTCCATCTGGAATTGGTTCAGTCGAGCGTTTGCCAGAGTTCGGGAGAAAAGATCGGTGAAAATTTTAAATCGATGTTGACACGATTTTTAGAAAAAATTTATTATTTTGGTGCACGTTGAGGGAATGAAATAATTTCAATTTTTTTTCTTTCAGTTAATTTTTTTTCTCGTACAAATGCAACTCGAAAACACAGAAACTTTTCAGCCTACCTGTTTTTGTGGGAAATTAGCATTAATTTTTTGGAATCTCATATTGTACGGTGCGCTTCCGTAATCGTCACAAGTTTTCATGGTCACTGATGTAACTTGCAGACACGTGGTGTAACAGAGATTAAGCGTGCCTAAATTTATTTTCCAGCATAATAATGATGTAAGCCAGTAATAGTGTATGTGGTAAAGTGGTGTGGGCATTGACATCGCTCTTGGGCGAATGGGATTACTATAAATTGTTTATTTTTTCTTAATGGAGAAGGCATGAATGGAGATCCATTTTTTTGCCAGTTTGTTTCTTGCAAAATCTTATTTTAAATGAGCGTGATGCATACAATAGTATAAATTTTAGTTTTGCAAAATGAACTGATAACATCATCTTTGAATTTAGCACATTTTTTTACCTTTCCATTGATTGAGCTGTAGAAAAGGTAACAGTAAAAAAGCTTTAACTGATTTTTCGCAATTTCAATTAAAAAAATAATAGCGCTCATAATTGTGAAGGTCTAATAGGATTTAACGGAAAATGGTTAAATGTTCTGTACTTCCTGGCAAACTGTCTATGCTCAGTTTTCATTCACACAAAGATTTCTTCTGGGTTCACTACTTGTCTGTTACAGACACGAACTCAATTTCTCGGTGTTATCCTTCCTTTATAAAACCTTTCTTCAGAGAAGGAAACAGCTCTTCGTTCTTCTCGCCCCACTTTTTCACCTTATCCGAACGCTTTGATTGTTTTAAAATTATACCGAAGGGCAGGATAGAAGGTTAAGATAGAACTCAATACATCATTCACTCTAAAATTTCATACTGCTTTAGCAACAAAGCACTGGACTTATCTACCCGAGCAGAAATTTGTTAGGACATGATCTAACATCGTCAGGGCCAGATCAGGCTGTAGGACAGTAGGCCATATTAGGAAGCTCCTGTGACGACTTCATCAGTTCCTAATATGAAATGCGCTATTAGAATTTTTCTAATTGGACCCCAATTTAGTGCACTTATTCTACCGCTTGATAAGGCGTCCCTCGTCTGGTTTCGACAGTTTTGCCAGAATGTAGCCATTTCATGGGGAACCTCGTCCGGTCCCGATGATTTTTCCAGAATGCAAGCTTCGTCTGGTCCAAATAATATTCGGGACTTGATATGTAACATTTACTTTCGGAATGTAACTGTATTATGCCGTGCCATCGTCTAATATAATTTTCTGCACATTTATGTATTTTGTAGCGTAATAGAAGACATCTTTTAATTTATTTTTTCCTTCTTTTACAAAAAAATGATATCATACTGGAAAACAGTGAATTAATATAATATAATAATAATAGAAACATTTACTAAATTATTTAAGAACTTTATATCATAACTACTTCTTATTAAATATAATTTACAAATCTTATATATTACATGCCGGAATCGGACCTGGGCCAGAACTGTTAGCCTGATGGGGTTCGGACTCGCAACAGCGTTACATTTCGGATCTGCGCCAGATCAGGTTGCCCCGTCATGGCTTTAATAGAAATCGGGCAAACCAGATCTGGGCCAAATTCTAGTTTTAATTGCATATTTTTCACATTTATTTTTATTTGAAAAGATAGCAAAGAATATAAAAATCAATGTTTGTTTTTAAATATATTCAGTATACTTTTTGAGTGTGCTAAATTTTAAAACATCCAATATATAATGCAACTTCGCAATCTGGGCAGTAGTACCTACCTAGTCTGCTTTCGAATCCTTTTTGTGTTATCATTCTTATTCGAACAACATACTTTGCACTGTCAAACTGTCCTCTCCATTTTTGTGGGTGGTATGGTTTCGATAAAATATCCTCCCACCAAACGTAGTGGTGACGACTGTGATGGTGGTCGTCCAGGTTGGCATTGCACTATCCTATACTTTCCAGAAGTTCCACCCTAAGCCGTAAGTGCATTTTTGTACCTCCTTATTATGAATAAAGAGCAAATGAGTTCCATATAGTCTGGTCCAAAACATGATAACTTGTAAGATGCTGGTCAACTATATCAAAACCGCCCATAAAATTGTTATAATCGTTAATTATTGCGTTTTGAACTGTTGATAATAAAGAGTAATCCCTCTTATTTTCCATTTAATAATGCAAACTTTTCCCCTCTGGTATGCGCATATATTTTCCCTTTTTTCAACTTTTTCTTTTGCAGATATTGTGGCACTTTTTTTATTTAATCGCACTGACCCAAAAACGCATCCGTTTTGTGTTGTATGAGAACATCATCAAGTTCTGGTGTTGTAGAAAATTTATCTGTGGTAACCAAGTGTCCGTTTTTCAAAAGTGGTTTCGTCAAAGTCATAACGATTTGTGAACCCATGGATTTATTTTTATACCCATTATCAAAAACACATTTTTAAGTACAATAGCAAAAGTTTTGTTGAGATATTCAACAATTGGCCACAACTTATTTAGCATCGAAAGTAGAGTTATTTACGAAATGAACATAACGTTTCAATAAAAATAATTTTCCTGAAAAATGGTGTTCCGATGTATTCTTTCTTTGACAAATACCATTCACATAGTGGCTTTCTAAAATCCTTTGTAAAATATGAAAGGTGAAAAATAATAAATATTTCTGCATTACCTGTTGGTTTGCAGTCCTTCCAATGCGAAAATCTAACAATTGTAAAAGGTTTTAACTGTCCTGCGTATCGGTTAGTCTCGGTTGCAATCAAATTCATGATTTCTGAATTTCAAAAATATTCAAAATAATGCAAAATATCGGGAATCCGAATCCTCTACAGAAGGTAAATTTGCACGAGGTGTATTGGTGAACTGAAATGTGACAGGTGCAGGCATCAGATATTCCAGGTATATTTCAAAAAATTCTTTGAATGGAGCGAGATTTTCATTCTCAAAATCGACATCCTGCTCTGATAATTCCGAGGAATCATCTTCTGGTTCACTATCACTGCCTGATTCACTCAATAAATATTTTAAAAACCACATAAGCCCGAGCGTCGCTCCGGATTATCACTACGCGTGCATACGTGGCCCCCGAGTGACGCTCGGGGTATACTGTTAATTGGTTAAAAACGCACCAAAAGGAGTATAGGACCATATATTTCATAATTTAATATAATTATACCATAATTTACTATAAAAAACTGTAAAGAAGTGAACCTTTTCACTTCTTAAATATGTAAAAATACCGATATTGATGTATGTTGGGAATATGGAAATATAGAAATATGGATAATGAATTCTTATAACTATTGACTAAATGCTTTCCTTATATAAATTTTATATCAAAATAATAGTATACTTAGGTCTTTTTCGGTTATTGATACCAGTAAAGTCGAATATGAATAAATTTGTAATAATATAAAATATTGTACATAATTGAAGATCAAAACATGTCAATTATTAAAAAGTTTTAAATAGAAAAATTGTGAATACATACAGCATACATTTATGTGATGTAAAGTTCCAGAAGCCTCTGTATTTAGAGTATTGAAATTGACTACTCGAGTCCATGGGAAAAGAATCAGGCAAAAATGAAAAAATTTTGAGCCAGAACAAAATTATGGATTTTTTGGGCTCTTTTTTGGATCTGAGTTGGTGAGGTGTTCAAATCAGAGAAAAGAAAGTCAAAAGCGCATGTGCAAATTTATAAAAATGAATTTATCAGCAGACTGTTTAAATACATATAAAAAAAATAAATATATTCATGAGATAAGAAAATAAGCAGAATGTCTTTTAAGAGAGATTGAAAATTGCTGCTATTTGCTGGATCCAGGACTACATCAGCGAGGGATTCTGAACACGTGGAAACAACAGGTAAATTACTTCTTAATTTATTAATGTGAATACTAACTTAACTAAGCAATCTTTAAAACTGTTGATTAGATACTAACATTTACTATGAAATAATTTAGTTTAATAAGGAACGGCCGTATAGAGTTAATTTCAAAAAGTGCATAAATGGGTTTATAAAAAAATATATTATAATAAATGTAATCCCTTATGAAGGCTTTTAATTAAGTATCAACAACGGGTTACAAATAAAAGTTGTCCATTTTCAAAGTAAATATTTACAATTTTATTTATATATTTGTGGCATAAAACTGCATAATTTACCCCTACCTCCACCCCCAAGCAGCAAACTTTAAATGAGATGAGAAAGCAAACATAAAGAAGGCATTTTTTGCAAAAGCACCTAAGCTAACCCCTCCATAGTTAGCTAGGGGTTTGTCAACAGATTTAACAACAATAGTTATTTGTGATTTCATTTGAATATAATAAAAAATTATGTTTTTGTTGATTATATCTATAAAATTGGATCGAAAAGAGAATGGATTAGAAGACGATGAGTTGATACGATACATACTTTTTCTAAGCAAATTATGAAATACATTTTAGCCGTAGTCTCGTGTAAGCTGTCTAGAGTCTAGATGGTCATAGAAAAGATGTGATATATCTAGCTAGCATTTCTAGATACACGTATGCCTAGTAGAGCTCTTGGTTATACACGTGTATTGAACTACACGTGTACACGAACCCGAATTACACGGGTATTGAAAACATGAACTACACGAACCTTGGAAAGGTTCGAACTACACGTGTATTGCGAAGGTTCGAATTACACGAGTATTGCGAAGGTTTGAATTACACGTGTATTGTAAAAGGTTCGAACTACTCGTGTATTGCGAAGGTTCGAATTACACGTGTATTGAAAAAGATTCGAACTACTCGTGTATTGCAAAGCTTCGTGTTTTCATTAAACGTGTATTTTGGTTTCGTGTTTTTAGAGAGATTTCTCTGGATATACGTGTACACGTGTAGTTCGTGTGCACGTGTATTCCGGAACTTTAGTGCCTAGAATCCTCGCATAGGGCGCACTAAACATATTCAAACAACCATTAATCAGTAGCAAATCACGTACGTGTTATTTGCAAGACTGTGAACTAAATTGCCGGTGGAAGATAGAAAGCTATGAATAGGAATCAGAGGAAAGTTGGATGACTCATGGAAGAGAGAAGAGATTTGATTTATTTCTGATTTTAACATTCATTTATTTGAATCTAAGGTATGAATCGCCAGTGATAATGATGTGGTGCTACAAACTTCTCTATTTCTACTTACAATAGTAGGGATAATTTGGTGTGCACCAATACACTAATTACATAAATTAGTATGTTATTTACATAGCAGATGAAAAATGTTAATAAACCTTTCATTAAAAGATACATTTAATGTATATTAACAATGTTTATTTACAACAACAACAACTACTACTATTATTATTTCTAGTATTAATTCCCTAAATATAGTAACAATATGGAACTATATTATTTCACAGTCTTAAGGAAGATACCTGTAAACTCCTTCGGTCTCACCTTCAACGAAAGCCTGTGTATGTGTGGGATAATCCCCTGATAGATTTACAGTCTTAATTTCTGGAGGTGCAACAGCTTCCTGCACCAATTGCACTGTTTTAATTTCTGGTAGTGGTTGTGGTGGTTGATGTACCAGTTGAACAGTTCTAATTTCTTGCGGAGGTGGTGGACTTTGTCTAATTACTTGAAGAGTTCTAATTTCTGGTGGTGGAGCCGGCAAATCATGGACAATTTTCACGTATCTAATTTCTGGGGGTGGTGGTGGTGCTTGATGAACGATTTTGATATGTTTGACTTCAGGGGCTGGTGGTGGAGCTTGTTTAACCACTTTCAGTGTTTTCACTTCTGGTGGCGGTGGTGGATGTTGACGAACTATATGCAGCGTTCTCACTTCAGCCAGAGGGGAAGGAATTTCTGGGACAAACTGAACAGCTTTAAATTCTGGTACTAATGCTTCTCTATGAGCAACATTCAGAGTTTGAAAATCGCCTCCAAAATATGGACCACCATTTGCAGCAATCACTGGAGCTCCTGCCCCATAACCTGCTCCATCACCTAAAACTAGTGGTCCTCCTAGTCCATATGCATTATCTGCTGCATACAGTGATCCCGGTGCACCATAACCTATAGGTGAAAATCCACCACCACCAATAATACCAGCGGATGTTGTTGAAATTATAACCGTTAATAAAATGAAGATCTGAAGATTATTTTGTGATCAATGAAAAATCTCGTGCTAAAAATAAAATTTTACTACCAACCTTCATGATGTGCTTATCCAAACTAGAGTTGACTGATGAAGTGAATGAATGACTCAAAAGTTGTAGTGTCTGTGACTTTTATAGGTACTGATATTTTCATGCATCCCCAGTAAGATTTTCTCGTCCTTTTTTTGTACATTGCATGATATAACTACCCGGGCTTTAGCAAAAGTCCATCAATAATTCATTACTTATTCAAATCCATCTGCCTTCTCTTCGCTGAAAATCTTGGACTCCGAATGTGGTTAATAGAAAAAAGGCGATTAGATAACGAAATGATATCGTATCTGCAGTTTGGAAAGATCTTTTCTTTAAACAAATACTTAAGCTCTTAAGCTTCCCTTCTGCCTTTTGTGGCATCAACTCAAATGGAAATACTGTATAAACTGAGCAGAGCTGCAGTCAAAAATAAGCTGATTGCAACCTATACTGATATTATCTGTACATTAACATTTGGCTAATCAACTGTTAAGTGCAGTTTGCTGGAGATATTGGGACCCCGACTCATTTGGGACATTAGCAGGGCTGAAATATAACACTATTAGAGAAATAATTAAAAATACACTGTCCAAAATCGTCACATTACGGTCCTATTAAAGTGTCTCCTCCTAGTGTAGGTTTGGTGATTTTCTGATTATTAATGCAACTTTAAATGGTAGTAAAATTTTTATAGTTGCACTGAATTAATATGCGAATTTTGACATCACCTTCAGAAATCTTTTTTATAAATTTTTTTGGATAGCTCTTTTACAGTTTCTCCAATTTAGATGAAATTTAATTTTTTTTTGTTCATTAGCGACACTTTGCAGCAAATTTTAAATGAGGGAAGTAGTGAATGATAAAAAGGTTTAAATTTATTCATGATGGGAATTAAATCTCTTTCACATTTATACAAAATATCATTTTTTTACTGTTTTATGAAATTAAGAAATACAAGGCATGTGGTGTATTTTAAAATGTAAAATTCCTTTTCAAATAGAATAATTATTTGTATATTTCTATCAGCTATATAATTGTTTTTCTATCAATAAAAAAATCTATAAGGGATTTTCATAATTGTAAAATTCCGCATGTATGGGAAAACTACATCTTAAATAACCAAAGTAAATAAAGTTATTTTGATATCTTTTCTTACTATCTTTCTGCTACGAAAAATTATTTTTCTAATTAAATGAATTTTTCGAAGCTTTTTCTAATAGCAAAAAAAAACAGAATCTCACATACGCAGTAATAAGTTTGTCAGTTCTCGACTCTTTAGGATCCCAATAGAAAATCTTTTATTCGCTCTCTCGTAATTGAAGAATTCTTTAAAGAAACTTCTAGGAAGTGGTAGTGGTTACCATTGTAATGTTTATAAGCGATTGGGTAATTAGTAAAAAATTTTTTACGGATAATATAAAATACATAAAACTATTATAGATCATGTTAGAGTTTACCAATGTAATATCTTCTAAACGGTGCGTTTTTAAGGTATTGCCTAAATTCAGGGAACAACTCTATGATGTACACAGTGCAGCTTTAGTGAAAAGGAAATTGGGAAATTTTAACCTGTCAAATGTTGTAAGGAAGCCAAAATTTTTTCGACACAAAATTTTTACTGTGCAACACTCCAGTGGCTTCGTAAGCACTTAAGTAATTCTCGTCAGTAGAAGTGCCTCAACCACTGGTGCCCAAAAAAATCACAGCGCCCTTTGCAGAATTCAATTCGAATCCACACTTACAGATAAGAAAGTCATTATTAAAAAAGTTTTCACCTTCCAAAATGTACCATTTCAAAACCTTTTGCTTGTTTAAATTTCCTAATATATATAGATTAGGATCGTTTAGTGCACGTGTTAATTTCATCAGCTCTTGTGCGTCTTGTTGTTACTAGGAGTGTTTGTCTGATATCTCCAGAAAAAACCAATTTCACTCCCCCATTCATTTAATGTTGTTCCGGAGATCTTATAAATTCCGTTCAAGAGCCATTGAACATTCGTCTCATACTATAAATAATTAATTACTTTATTAAAAATGAAAAAAATACAAGGAATCCATCGGAATTAATTCCTAAGATGTTCACTTGTCCAGGTCCAAAACTAAGAAGAGGAAAACGTTTTATCGCCCACTTAAATTGCTTCACCCTCATAGTTTTATACTTCAGTTACTTCACTTTAGTTCTCTTTTTCAGACTTTGGACCTGACAACTAGATGTCATTACATGAGAGTTTTCTTGGCTTTTGACTAAATCCCATGCATTCAAGGTCGAAGTTAGGAATGTAGAAGGCGCAGGTAGATTGAAGTTCGGTCTTTTTTGAAAAAGTTTTTCCATCGGGTGTTGATGAGTTTATGGAATAGAGTGAGGGCTGTGGTAGTGTCAACATTGTGTTTCTTGATGTCTGGGATGATGACAGTGGGGAGGGATCTGAAGAACTTGAATGTATAAGAGAATGGTGGAGGAGATTCGAAGGTGAAGTACGAGTGAGAGGAATCCAACTCCTGAAAGATTGAAATGAGCTGGGGAGGCATCCTAAGATTACCCCTGTGTATAGAGATCACGAGCTCTCTGAGAGTGGGGAGGGCTGGGTGGCCTTCCTGTTCGATGACGTCAAGCAGAAGTTTGGAGGCGAGGAGCTTTCTACTGTCTTCCAGTGGGGGAAGATTGGTTTCTGCTTCTAATGCCAGGACGGGGGTGGAGCATATTGCACCAAGGGAGGCGTCGAAATCGCTGTGCTGGCAGTAGGGGAGAGAGTTATATCGACCTTCAAGCAAGGGGGAGGATATGCAGCGCGAAGGAGAGCAGTAGACTGTGGAGGCTAAGAGGCTAAACTGAGATCAGGTAGCTGCGAAGGCCAGAAAACTAGATGGGGAGAAGGGGGGATTATTCTTAGTGACGAAGGCCACCCCCCCCCACAGAAGCCACAGTCAATGCGAAGGGTGCTGTAATTTTTGATTGCAAATTTGTCTTGTGGTGCAACCCAGATTTCGTTGAGACAGCAGATGTCGATTCTTTGAGATTATAGGGAATTTATAAGATCAGGAATTTTGTTGCGTACACTGCCGCAACTCCAGAGTTCTATGTTAAGAGTGCTCATAGAATCTTGTCAGGGGGGAGAGGTAGATAAGG
>QYTT01095435.1:32111-47597 GCA_006980735.1 Dasypogon diadema
TAAGGAAGCCAAAATTTTTTCGACACAAAATTTTTACTGTGCAACACTCCAGTGGCTTCGTAAGCACTTAAGTAATTCTCGTCAGTAGAAGTGCCTCAACCACTGGTGCCCAAAAAAATCACAGCGCCCTTTGCAGAATTCAATTCGAATCCACACTTACAGATAAGAAAGTCATTATTAAAAAAGTTTTCACCTTCCAAAATGTACCATTTCAAAACCTTTTGCTTGTTTAAATTTCCTAATATATATAGATTAGGATCGTTTAGTGCACGTGTTAATTTCATCAGCTCTTGTGCGTCTTGTTGTTACTAGGAGTGTTTGTCTGATATCTCCAGAAAAAACCAATTTCACTCCCCCATTCATTTAATGTTGTTCCGGAGATCTTATAAATTCCGTTCAAGAGCCATTGAACATTCGTCTCATACTATAAATAATTAATTACTTTATTAAAAATGAAAAAAATACAAGGAATCCATCGGAATTAATTCCTAAGATGTTCACTTGTCCAGGTCCAAAACTAAGAAGAGGAAAACGTTTTATCGCCCACTTAAATTGCTTCACCCTCATAGTTTTATACTTCAGTTACTTCACTTTAGTTCTCTTTTTCAGACTTTGGACCTGACAACTAGATGTCATTACATGAGAGTTTTCTTGGCTTTTGACTAAATCCCATGCATTCAAGGTCGAAGTTAGGAATGTAGAAGGCGCAGGTAGATTGAAGTTCGGTCTTTTTTGAAAAAGTTTTTCCATCGGGTGTTGATGAGTTTATGGAATAGAGTGAGGGCTGTGGTAGTGTCAACATTGTGTTTCTTGATGTCTGGGATGATGACAGTGGGGAGGGATCTGAAGAACTTGAATGGATAAGAGAATGGTGGAGGAGATTCGAAGGTGAAGTACGAGTGAGAGGAATCCAACTCCTGAAAGATTGAAATGAGCTGGGGAGGCATCCAGTTATATCGACCTTCAAGCAAGGGGGAGGATATGCAGCGCGAAGGAGAGCAGCACCCCCCTGAAGGGGGGATTATTCTTAGTGACGAAGGCCACCCCCCCCCACAGAAGCCACAGTCAATGCGAAGGGTGCTGTAATTTTTGATTGCAAATTTGTCTTGTGGTGCAACCCAGATTTCGTTGAGACAGCAGATGTCGATTCTTTGAGATTATAGGGAATTTATAAGATCAGGAATTTTGTTGCGTACACTGCCGCAACTCCAGAGTTCTATGTTAAGAGTGCTCATAGAATCTTGTCAGGGGGGAGAGGTAGATAAGGAGGAATGGAGGCGATGGGATCTGTTTCCATTGGAGGGGCAGACGTGTTGATAGGGAGATTGGCCTTAACATATAAGTCCTTAATTTTCTTTTTTAGTGTGGGGAGAAGTTCTCCTTAGTCTTCCTCGGTGAGCTCATGCTTGCCCACGAAGTTGTCTTCAATTAACTCTAAGTAAATCTTAAGTGGGCTAGAGAACTTTTTCTTTTTAGTCGAGCAGTGCTCTGGCAGGTCAGTGGCGGCAGAAAGGTAGGCTTCAATAGGTGCGTCGGCGTCAGAGGAGGTTAAGCAACGTCAAATCTAATTGGAATCAATCAAATTCAATTGAAATCCAATTGGAATCAAATCCAATTGGTATCTTACTGGTCTAGTGAAACAAATAAAAGGAAGTGAAAATGTGTGACGGTTAGGAAAGATTATTTTGGAAAATAATAACTAAGGCTTTGTATTTCGGCTATTATAAGTGGGTCAGGTGGGATTCTGGCAGGCTACACTATGCATATCTATTTCCGGGTTGAATGTTACTCTTTCTAAGTTGAACGAACTACGCTCGCATTCACCTATGAACCGCTAGCTCCGCACTGACTGCACGCATCTCATGCATTTTCAGATAAAAATGTGGAGAAAAGCCTCAATTTATGTAATTGGTTATCCAACTAAAACGACTACAACTTCATTAGCCAACCAACTATCAGTAGGTTGATTGGTAGAAAAGTTGTGTTTACAAATGTCTGGATATATCATATTTAGAAAAACAGTTTATTTTGCAAACGCTTTTCTGCTTGAGCAGTGTCTTTACCTATAATTCCTTCATTTGTTATATTTTAATGGCGGTGGCTATTGATTTATGAGATCTCGGGTTCGCATTCTATCACTACCTACCAATGATCGAATTTTTGCTATCAACAATCGATTAATCAGTAAATCCGGCTCCAATATTTATAAAGAAACAGACAGGAATATGAAGCCACCTGGATGCAATGGGCTTGAATTTTGTCGTCACTTTGAGACAAAATTAAGACATAAAATTTAAAATCAAGGCGCGCTTTTTAAAGAAAGACATTTTTAGTAAACTTCTTATTTTTTAATTAAATAGTCGACATAACAGACAAAATAACAAACAATTATCTATGAAGTCTCCTTGTCTCGGCACTTACTTGATGAACTGTAAGAATTTGAGATCATGACCAGCATGTTCTCCCTGGATAATTGTTTTGTGGTGTTCAGCTGGAAGGGCCTCTTGGACAATAGTTTTCACTTCAGCTGCAGGAGCCTGATGAAGAAATTGAACACCAGCAGCTGGTTGAGCTACCTGGAAAGCTGGAGCCGCATGAGAAACGTGGATTGTCTTATAGATTGGAGCTGGTGCTGGAACTGAAGCGTAGGATAAAGCTTGACCATGGCCTGGTGCTGAGAGGAGTGATACAGCTGGAGCAGGAGCAGCAGCTGGAAGAACAGACACAGCTTGGGCAGCAGCTGGCTGAACAAGTTGGAAAGCTGAGGATGCGGCTTCTGGGAAAACTCCGAGAGCAGAAGATGCAGCTCCTGGGAGAACACCTACAGCTGAAGGGGCGCCAGAAAGGAATTCAAGTCCTGATGATGCAGCGCCCTGAAGAAATGAGAAGCCAGGTGCATAACCAACAGCAGCTGGACCTACTGCTGGGGCTGAAAGAACTGAAACACCATGAGCCGGGCCTGGTGCTGCAGCTGAGACATATTGTTGTACAGCTGGTGCTGCAGCTGAGACATATTGATGTACAGCTGGTGCTTCTTGGTGAACCTTAACAACTGAAGGCGCCTCTTCTTGAATTGTAATTGTGTGAAGTCCATTAGAGATCACACCACCACCAATAGCACTTGGGGCAGGAGCCAAGCCGCCAATGAATCCTGCTGAGGCACAAGCGATGGTAGCCAAAAGACAAACGAAGACCTGTAATTGAAAACGAAGGTAATTAAATGATATTAAGTTCGTAAAATCCGCGAAACCCACCTTCATGTCGACTAAGTTGGGCTTAGATAATTAAGTAAAAGAAGAAGTTTGCGAACTGATACCATCTGCACCGCTCCACTGTCTTTTATATTCGAACTTTTGACCGGCTAATATGCAATCAATAATCTCTTTTTGGGTATGCGTTATACTTTTATGAATAATTCAGTTGATTATCGTGATTTTTGTGACTGGAAGCGCTGTTAATATCGAATTTTAAGTGGATTTGAACTTTTTTTCTCTAATAGTTCACATGCGAACGAAGTCATTTTTTCTGCAATTATTTCGATGTATCTTTAGTTGTGTTTGTTTGCTTGACGAAGGCAAAAATAAAAGAGACATGAAGGTAGATGCAACTGTTACAAAAGCCATTACAATGTAAATATACTGCACCTATTCATTTGTAAATTTTTGGGTGTCTGAAAGTTTCTTATCAATAGATGTGATGAAGATAATAATTTCAAATGTTGTAGGAAGATACTTAGAATGTATGGATCGGAGCCATACAAATATTTTCATTCTGATAATTTTATTACTCAAAGGGGAATTAAAATAGTTACATAGTGATAATATGAGAGTTTTTCTTGTTGTCCTCTTTCAAATATTAACTACTTTTTTATCAACACTTTAGATACTAACTATTTAAATTTAGTTATCCAGCGTACTTTGGTTAAGAGTGATAGAAATGATTTTTAGAATCTTTTTAAATACATTAAAACAACACTTAACCTTTTCACCTTAATTTATAAACAACCTGTGAGAAAAGCATTTATTTTCTTTATATACAAAATCAAAGACGAGAATTCCGGTTTTTATGGTTTATGCAGTTATCCGTATAATTTAAAGCATTTCAACAAAATAAAACAACTTTTTCTGACATCCAACATGCACCACCGCGCTAACTAAGTCTAAGTCTTTGCAAGGTGTTTTACAAATTTGGATGCTAAATTTTGTCGAATTTTTGTTATGGCCAATGCTATGCCTCCCGTATTAAGTTCCTCCTCTGTTACTCTCACTAAATGGTGATTCTGTTGACTTCCCAACTGGAAAGAAAGATTTTTGCAATTTTGCCAGATTTTGGATTTTGCTGCTATGTAATCCTTTTTCTGGTTTCGATACAAAAATTTCTTCGCAACACAAATTATATATTCAAAGTCGTTGAGGGGATTGTTTTGGAGAATGTTTAAAGTTCACAAAAGCAGGAACGTGAGAGCTACTTACTGCTTCAATGTCCACCGCAGTGAGGTTCGATGTGCACAGGTGCAACAATAGAATTAAATTCTCCGCAAAACAGCAAACCACTACAGCTGATGTGTCCCTACAGTGATGAAGTTAGAATTGGAGAATTTTTAAATCCTGCTACGGATCATCCTTCAGGAATTTAGCTGATCTCTTAGAATTCTCCGGGATGTGTTTTCCATGTATTTTCGTTTCAGCTTGTCCGCTGCCTACGCAATGCATGATTGCATCCCGTAGACTTCTTCGGAACTATCGACTTCACATTCTTGTTATCTTGTCGACTTCCTGTCTTGGAACCTGACCTTTCACACTTAATGGAGCCAACCTCCACAGAGTGCGGGAAGAGTTACAAAAGGATGTCCAAAAGAAGTGGTGTTATTGAATGTCATAATTGACTCCTTACTTTCTAGACTTGAAGGGATGGGCATTCGTGCCATTGTCAATATGGATGATGTGGAATTAATGGCAAATTCACATCCAGTACTGCTGCTATCATGAAGAATGCCCTCCGAAAGGCTGGTATGAGAAACAGGGTCTCCCTATCAACGCGGGCAAGACAGGAACGTTAATTTTTACCAAGAATACAAAGAACTTGGAATTTTAACCACTCAGTGAATCTGTTGAAGAAAAAATCAGCAAAGCGGAGATGGTATTGTATCAATGTAGAAGAGAGTGTGTGGACTGCAGTGGGTATGGCGGTAAGATTTATCCTGCCATTTTCTGCGGTAGTCTTGTGGCATAAGTCATTCTAGATAACCTTTAAGAAATAACTGAATAGGGTACAAAGGTGCTTTTTGCAACGGACCTATGTCCGATGATTTTGGTCGCTAATCTAGTGGGTCGAGCTCTTTGCCCTATATCCGTAGAACTCAGTCTTCTTAGTTGTTCGACTGGTATTTTTAAAGTAAAGTTTTTCCCTGTCCCATCACCATCGATCAGAAATCTAGTAAAGGATTAGTATTCGATGCCCCGTTTAACAACTTTTGAGATTTCTTTTTTTTTTAACGAAACTTCAAATTGAACGAAGCTACAGCTATTTAAAACTAGTTGTTAGGCATATCTATCTCAATTAGCTCATCTTCCACTGTCGTCAAATGTAAGAGGCAGATGAAGAATGTGATTATTCACTTCACCAAGTTGCTGAGCAATATTGCCATCTGCCAAATTTTCGGCCAGAATACTACTCCGTTTCACAACGAGTCATTATTTCCGCATACGAACCTTCTCGCAGCCCAAGAAGGATATTTCACGGAATTAGATACTTCCGACAACTCTTCCTCCGCCCAGAATAGAACATGGACCATAAGCAAGGGGTAGTAATAGACCTCTCTTCGCTGGTCGGTGAACGAGCGGGCTGAGGCGCATCTCTGCAAATTTTCTCCTCTGTTGGCGTGGGTTCGACTCCTGCACTAGACACGGCGAAACATTGCATACCAGTGATTGAGGCAATTCTACTGACAAGAATTGCACTTGCGAAGCCACTGGGATGTTGCGCAGTAATTTCATGCAAAAAGTTGTGGTTCACTTGCAACATTTGTCAGGTTTAAATCTCCCAACATCCTCTTCCCTAATTTCCCTTCACCTAAGTTGTGCTGTGTGCATTATAGGGTTGTCTCCTGAGCTTAGGCAACACCTTAAAAAAATTAATATCCCACTCCATGGAATTAAATTCTTATCTTTTTCGACTTAAGAATATGGCGCCTAAAGTCTAAATGCAGCCATTGATACTTCTGCTATTAAGGCGAATCTAACGATACTTTGTTTGTTAAAATTGGTAAAGCCGCTTGGGTTATAGAAGGGAACAAAAAACCAGACATACATACAAACACCCTAAAAACATCACCCTCAAATTGAAAGTATAAGGAACGTTTCGCATTTTAATCAGGGACCATTTAGGAGCTTTCCCGGTTTTGCGAATTAATATGTTTTTAATATATAACTTTTATACTTTCATATAAAGATTTCTATTTTGTTGCATAAGAAATCTGCAATTAAGGTATCAAGTACAGGTGTACTCATATTTTGCATAGTTTTTTCTTATGAAACAACTAATGCACTATAAAATTTGAGCACAGGTGTGATATTTTGCAGTATCTTTAATTAAAATTCAAATTCTTCACTCCGAAAACTATCGAACGATGATAATCCTCTAAAACTTTCAGTGAATAACTTTTTAGTTTAATGTACTTTTTTTTGTAGATAATCGGAGATATTTTCATCAAAAATTCGCTTATTACGTAATAATATGACAACATTCAAGTTTTTTTTTCGAAAAAAGTGCCCTTGTTTCGGACGCTCGCAACGTTTTTATCAACAAAAAATTGAAGAGATACTACAGTTGTTTACATTTTCCCACTTAACTTCAATGAAATATTTTTAGGTTATACCGTTTGTCTTCAAAATACTTACAGAAATTTATTGTAATGTAATGTCATAAATATTATTAAATAAATCTCGGTAATTTGGTTCCAGACTCCTCGGGAGTCTACTTTCTTCAAAGATGTCTCGTAATTATCAGTCACTAATTATATGGTATTTTGGTACTAGTATCCGTCTAGTCACGGCTTTTTAGATTATGACACACAACTTTTTTATACTCGACCATGAGGTGTGATTTGTGAAAGGATCTTTAGCTGACCCTCTCACTAGGAAATTGAGCTATTGATGAACACGAAGAGTGTAGTAATGGGCGGAGTAGTTACATTAAAGTAACTAAGTAGTTAGTAATTAGTTACTTTGTGTGACTAACTAGTTACTCTAGATAGTTACTAGTTACTTTTGAGTAGCTATATGAATTTTTCTTATTTGTGTTTTGTCACAAATCTTGATTAAAGAAATCTTAAAAAATACATATTTCAGCATTTTACACTTTTTATTCAAAAATAAAAATATTTTTCTTTTAAAAACAAAAATGATTTTCCGGTTTCAAAAGGTTTCTCCTTAAAATGTGATCTTCTTTTGGAAGTAACTTCTTACTTGCAAATGACAATGCTTGCATTTATAAATACATTTAGCAAGCATGGAGAGATTAGTAAAAGATCTTCGTTTAGTGTTATAATAGGATCGACAACATTCAATAATTTCAATAATTGCTGTTTATGAATTTGTATACCAATACAAAGCTATTCCGGATAAGTACACAATTAGTTTTGTTTTCCTCCGAGTACTCTTATAAGTATAATGGAGAGAGAGCATCCATTGAAATCTGCGGCTCCAAAAGTGGAACCATTTTTACCTTGGCCTTATACTTTATCTTTTACGCTCACTTCTTCCACTTAAAGCAATGTGTGAAAAAAAGATGGTGCTATAAAATTTCAGCTACTGCTGCTGCTTACTCAAGTTGGCACCGAAATTTAAATTCAAAATCTGTAATCATTATAAATGCAGAAGGACTTATAAGGATTTATATTGAAGGATATAGACGATAAATAAAAAGAAAATATATCATTATCACGCTTTTCATGCGAATTGCACATTTGTGGAACGTGTGTTGAACTTATTATTTACACACGAATAAGGTAAACACAAAAGTTATCTCATTTTTGCGTTGATGTTGCTCTCTCCATATTTGTTTCATCTCAGTATCTCCCAGAATTTAGTTTGTTCTGTCGTAAGATTTTTAATATTTTTTGAAAACAATTTTGTTATTTTCGTTGTTGTTGTAATCCGCTAATAGGTTTTTACTTTTTTATCTGAGGTTATGTGTTGCCTGAGGAGATTAAGATAATCAAGTACACTAATATCTCCTTTAATGCATGTTACAGGTTTTCAGGCGGAATGTGTATTGGGATCTAGTATACTCACCCTTTCAAGTTCTTCCCTCTTGCATTATAAATCACCTAAAAGATTTTGCTTGCTTGGGATCTTGCACGAGTTTAGGGTTTTTTACTCGTGTAATTCTTACAATAGAAAGCAGTGGTCCGAAAAGGATGTATTAGAGTCACTTTTGAGCTAAGAAATATTGCCCAATATATCATGTTAGTGCTGAAGGAGTCGGTGATACAACGGACAACACTGCTGCTCATATTTTGTGGTTTCTACGAAGGGTTTGCGCCAGCTTCAAGCTGGTTTTTTTGTTGATAGCAGTCTATGATGTTGTAACAATTGGCGGTTCGAAATCCGCATTTATCAATAGATTGCGATGTTTGCCCAGAAACAGATGAGTTTTCTAATCTGTGGCCGTTATCCTTATTAAGTGGCTTAAGCCGGTAGTTATTAATAGCTGTGTTTTTTTGGGCAACGGAGATATGAAAGGTCAAAAGCACGGTTCGAATCCAGCGTTTATTTTTCTTCTTCTATTTTCCTTGTTTTAAGCAAGCCAGAGATAAGTAAAGGCCGTTATTAACTTGAAATTTGTCAGTTGTTTTTTTGGGTTTATTTTAATTGCTATGATGAGCAAAATCAACTTTTAAAGCTTTGAATAAGCTCCATCTTTTTTCCCGTAGAAGACTTAAATAACTCAGTAAGTTTATTAAGTCTGTAAAATAACCGAGTTAAATTTAACCCAGTTAATGTATTAGAACTTTGTCCTCTGCTGCCAAAAAAACCGCAACTAATATTCTGCTTTGATAAATCAAAAATAAGGTTATTTTGATTAAAAGTGAATTTAAAAAGAGAAAACTTTTTTTCAATATTAAATTTTAATTTAAACAGTTGATAAAATCAGTCGAAACAAATAAAACAGAAGTCTCACTGTCTTGACTCTCACTTAATGTATTGTAAGAATTTGAGGTCTTGAGCAGCTGGAGCTGCAGCACCCTGGACAATTGTCTTAATTTCAGTTGGAGTCTCTTTAACAATGGTCTTTACTTCAGCAGCGGGAGCTTGTTGCAAAACTTGAATGGTCTTGACGGCTGCAGCTGGTTGAGCAACTTGGACAGAACTATAAGCTGGAGCACCGGCTGAAAGAAGCGATACACCTGAAGCTGTTACTGGACCAGAAAGGAGTGATAAGGCTGGAGTTGCTGCTGATCCTGAAACGTACGAAACAGCTGGAGCCGCAGCTGGTCCTGATACATATGAAACTGCTGGAGCTGCAGCTGGTCCTGATACATATGAAACTGCTGGAGCTGAAGCTGGTCCTGGAACGTATGAAACAGCTGGAGCTGCAGCTGGTCCTGCAACGTATGAAAGACCTGGAGCTGCAGCTGATCCTGCAACGTATGAAAGACCTGGAGTTGCAGCTGATCCTGCAACGTATGAAAGACCTGGAGCTGCAGCTGATCCTGCAACGTATGAAAGACCTGGGGCTGCAGCTGATCCTGAAACGTATGAAACAGCTGGAGCTGCAGCTGATCCTGAAACATATGAAAGAGCTGGAGCTTGGGATGCAGCAGATAGAACTTGATATGGTCCAGCTCCTCCTGAGAGAACTTGAACACCTGGAGCTGCAGCTTCTTGGACTACAGTTTTAAGTGCTGGTTGAGCCTGAACGATTGCTGCAGGTGCTTGTTCCTGGATAGTAATTGTATGCAATCCTCCAGATGAAGAAGCAAGACTTGCACTTGGTGCAAGTCCTCCAATGAATCCTGCAGAAACCGTGGCAGCAAGAGCCAAAAGACCAATGAAAACCTATGAAGAAAATTTAGTCAATGTAATCAACCAGAGCATTTTTACCGCGACTCACCTTCATGTTTTCTTAATTAGTTTTAGGTGATAAGTTGCTAAGGAGAATTTGCTGACTGATATCGATACCTGTTTTCCACGAGCTTTTATACAAGACCCTTTTTGCATTATCTGAGACTTTTAGCACCTAACATAACTTTTTGTGAAACGATTGCAACTTATGAATAATTAAACAGGTCGATCGAACTTGTGCGTTATCATAATATACTGTTGCCACTTAAGAGAAGGAGAGCAATTGTGCTGTCGTATAACACACACCTTGCACAGCTGTTTAATTATTCTAAGGGCACTACAATGTTATGATTGAATGTGCTACCTTCAAGTCAAATAATATGCCATAAGCTAAAAATATATCTCAAATTTTGAAATTTTCAATTGGTTCCTGCTGTAATGGGCCCAAAACAGAAATTAAAATTTACGAGCACTTTTTTCCCAAAGTGGACTAAGCTGATGTAAATGCATGGGATATTGAAAAAATTTGATGGCTTCTATCAAGCTCTCTGAGTTAGATAATTAATTAAATTTGCCAGTGATTGTATACTACTATGGTGTTAATTAATCATTTAAGTAAAGTATAGGGTTGTATTTAATTTGCATTTTTTCAGTATGTGAAACAAAACCGTCGCAATAATCAAATGAGCAATTCCCTCTTCCTACAGCAATGTCTACTATCTCTTGGTTCTTTCTATAAACTTTACAAACTGACAGAGGCATATCTTTTATTTACAATTGATCGATAACACGAATAATTTTAATATACGTAAAAAGCGCATTGTAATGTGGGGATGAAGTCCAAGAAAAACCTTGTTTATAACTTTACGTGAACGTTTATTTTAATTCGATTATTATTTAAAAACCTCCCAGAACAAATGAGGAAATGATTAATTAATGACGAACTTGCTTTCTCTCTGAAAAATCTCAAATCCGATTCTTAGAACAATTACATAAATTTTCCTGTCAATAACTTTGTTAAATTCGATGTGTATTTAATTTCTCTGTAAAGTTTTTTCAAAGTGTTTATGTAAATTCGGGTATATTGATTTCTATTTTCACGCTAAAGTGCCTTGGTGTAAAATAAATTCGATCACTTTCATGAGGCTGTAAATTCGATTGCCTTTATTTCTATTTTTCACATTTAAACCTTAATCAAAACGATGAATGCCTTTAAATCAAAAACAATAAAGTATTAACTGAAAAGTATTTACAACGTAGCGAACTGCTACATATATCACAAGAGAGAAATGTTAATAAATGCTAACATTCAAAAAGGCAAGTCGTGGTCAGAACTGGTTTTTGCTCCAATGTTAGCTTTAAAGTGGAAAAATATTTGCATTAAATCTGTACAAAGATTGTATAAAAACTGTCCATATCGAAGAAAATCATAGTGGATTCTTATCCAGTTCAACTGTTCTGTCAACTGTCGACCCTTATCACCCCCCCCTCTTTTAGTAACAATTTGCTATGAGCCCGAGAATACTGGCCAGAGCATTGAAGAGAGTTTCTTTTTTAACTTTAAAAAGGCAAACCTTGCAGAGTTGTCGAATAAAATTGCATCTGTCGATTTTGCAGCCTTGCTCATTACAGAGCAACATCAATACGGACGTTAACGCGTTCTACGTCAAGATTTTTGAGATTTTCACGTATTGTGTTCCTTTTGAACGCCAGAGGGTTTCCCCAGCCTCGCCTCCGTGGTTTGACAGAGAGTTGAGAGCTTTGAGGAACTGGAAGAATAGGCTTTGGAAGGTCTTTCTTAGAACTAGAGATCCAGTTGACCACCAGAGGTTTGCGGAGTGCTATGATGCGTTCAAGATGCACTCATCCGCCCTTTATGAGGCGTATATTGCTGACATACGTGACAACCTGTACATTGATCCACGGGCTTTTTATAGGTTCGTCAACACTAACAGGAAGACTGATAATTATCCTGCATCCTTGTCTTTTAATGGTCACACTAGCAGTGATGCTTATGATATCTGCAATATGTTTGCTGCATTTTTTGAGAATGCTTTTCTGTCTCCCGATTTTGAACCGAATATTGATAATTTTGCGCACATTGTCAACCATCCCTGTGCAGCTGGCATATCTCCGTCTGTTTTTGATGAGGTCATTATTGCTCACATCAACAGGCTGCCTTTTGATTTCACCTCTGGACCTGATGGTATCCCTCCTGCGGTGATTAGGTCATGTTCCGATGCCTTTGTTGTTCCTCTTCGCATTCTTTTTGAGAAATCTCTCAGCGGTGGGTGTTTCCCTAAACTTTGGAAGAACTCCTTCATTATACCTATTCACAAGAAAGGTAATAGAAGCGAGATTTCTAAATATAGACCAATTGCAAAAATGTCCTGCATACCCAAACTGTTGGAATCAATAGTTCTCTCTCAGGTGTCTCCGCAATGTAAAGGTATACTTTCGTCCAATCAGCACGGCTTTGTGTCAGGCAGATCTATCACAACTAACCTGTTGGAATTCACCTCCAAAACCATATCTGGTTTCGGCGCCAATCTGCAAACCGATTGCATTTATACTGACTTTAGTAAGGCCTTTGATAAACTATCGCACTCAGTTATTTTACTCAAATTACGGAAACTGGGTTTCCCAATTTTATTCCTGAACTGGGTTCAGTCGTATCTGTCTGATAGATCATATCAAGTGCTTTTTCGTGGCCTTCGGTCTAGGAACATAAGCGCCACATCTGGGGTGCCTCAGGGTAGCCATCTTGGACCTCTTCTCTTTATACTTGCAATAGACGATATCGTGCATCTCTTGAAGCATTCCAATGTTTTGATTTATGCCGATGATATGAAAATTTTCTCCTTCGTCAATGACGTCAATGACTGCATTTCCCTTCAGGAGGACTTAAACATTTTTTACTCTTGGTGTGTACACAATAACTTGAGTCTTAACATTGACAAATGTGAGGTCATGTCGTTTCATAGGAGGCGTAATATCGTCGATTATAGCTACAAATTTGACGCGAACGACATTCCTCGTGTACAATCGGTTGTCGACCTTGGGGTGAAGCTTGATCCAAAGTTTGACTTTGTCTCCCATATAAATTATGTGGTTTGTAGAGGTAACGCCATGCTTGGTTTCATCAGGCGCTGGTCGAGGGAATTCTCTGACCGTCAGGTTTTTCTGACATTATACTACTCGTTCGTGAGACCACTACTTGAATATGCATCTCAAGTGTGGAATCCTTTTTATGCTACACACATCAACCGCATTGAGTCGGTTCAGCGCAGATTCATTCGGTTCGCACTCAGAGATTTGCCTTGGGACGACCCAGTGGTTCTTCCACCCTATCGTGAGCGACTTAATCTCATTGGTATGGCTTCGCTGGAACAGCGTTGCAATGTTGGTGATGCAGTTTTTGTTCACCAACTCTTGAACGGTTATATCGATTCCGTTGAGCTCCGGGGTAGGGTGCCCTTTAGGGCCAATGGCCGCTGCTTGAGGAGTGTTCCTCTCCTGCATGCTACCTAACTTCTCTCGAACTAACTACGGTAGGCATGAGCCTATTAACCGCATGTGCATTGCAGTTAATCGCGTTGGTGTGCACTTTGATCTGTGTGTGTCTAAGAATGTACTTAAGAGCCATCTTTACGTGGTTTTGTGACGCCTCGTCTATTACATGTATGTTTAAGCCTAATCTTAAGTGTAACTCATTATTAATGAACTTTGTCTGTCTTTCTACTGGGTTAACATTACTAACATTTATTATGTCATGCATGCTTGTCGGGGAGCCCAATCTTAGCGCATTTCATTGAAATGTGCGAATGCTTACGCGGAGATGTTTAAATATTTCTTGGCTCCTCGCGGAGAAGTGCGCCTTCTGGGCTAGAAGGGAAACTTATTATAAAAGCACGATTTCATTGATCGTAGAGAATTCCAACGTTGTACACTTTAAGAGTTTCAAAATTCCATCGCTTTTTAAATGTTTTACTTTTTTCGTGAGCTTTGAAAACAAAAATTTCAATTTATTGAGTAGGGTACATGTGGTTTTCGCCTGAGTACTCCTAACAGTTCCCTAACTTCGATATTTCTTGTTATATCGAACATTTGTTCATAGCTACCATGCTGCCCGTGGTACAGCCTGCCAGAGCCATCGTTCTGCTTGCTAAGGCCAAACAGTTGTATATAATGTGCTATAGCATCTCAGTACCCTCCATACAGTCTGCATATAACATCCTCCAGGATCCCCTTCCCCATTTGAGGCGATGTCCAAGCTCCCATACCTAGTAGTTAGAGAGAACTGCTTCTCGCTCTATAATTAGAACTTCTCTTCTGATTAGTGCGCTCGATAGCCTAATTCTAAAAAAAAGCCTAGATAGATAGGATAGGTTGTAATATTTTCCCACCAATTATTTTAGTGTTTTTTGTTTTGACTCATTTCTCATTTAGGGGTTTCACCATGCGTCCCCAATGGCAGAATATGGTTGTGAGTCTTGGAGCTGAATAGTCGTCCTTTGCCTTATTAAGTAAAAGCTTTTTCGTTTCCTTCTATTTCTATGTGTCCTCCAACCTAACAAAGGGGTACCTAATTTTCTAAAGTGCATCGAGTAAAGTTTTGTACACATTTTATCGTTAGAGATAAATTCACATCTGTCCGATCCATGGATATGACCACTAAAAAATTATCTAGTGTAATGAAAATTTTACGTCCTCGCAAAGGTCACTCTTAGAGGTAGCCCAGCCGTACAAGAACCAAAATTTCTGCCGAGTAAACCGAGATGCATCGCTCTAGGCTTGCCAGATTTAGGTATTCATTGAAGATTTCTGCTTTTAACCTGTCGTCAATCACGAATCCGTCCCCCGGTCCTTTCTGTGGGAATGATCCTCTCATTAATAAGAGTTTTATTAAACCTTTCAGGTAATCTGGCACTTTTGATTCTCTCCTTGGGCATCGTGAGTTCCTTGATTTATTTTCTAGAACTAGAAATTTGGTGGCTGAACTCCTTTAAGAAAGATTTTTGACAAATTCAGTGTCTACCAGGATTAAGAGAGGATTAAATCACGAAACGTGAAACTACTGTGTTTCACCTGTGTAGGTAGGCTAAAGATCGGAGTTAAATATTTCTAGAGGAGGGGTTTCGAAAACTAAAAAAAGTGGGAAAACTGTTAATAACATACAAAAGGGTTAAAACCGGATTTGTACCTTATATAGCAGGTTCTGTATATCAATAACATTGAAGGAACGATAGGTATATTTTTATAATAATAATAATAATAATTTATTTCAACAATGTGTACAAAGGCCTAACCTTATAATGTACATCTACAATGGAGAATATATATATATAGAAACAAGAAAAAAAGAAAAATGATAATAATAATAAAGAAATAAGCTAAATAAACCAAACTATGAGTAAAC
>QYTT01095436.1:12994-24599 GCA_006980735.1 Dasypogon diadema
CTTTAATACCATTCAAATAGTAGTCTGAAGATTTCTCTTCAAAATGATGCCTAACCGCCACATGTATTTCTTCGTAGCAGTTAAACTTCCTTCCCCGCAAATCTGATTTTAGTTCGGCACATATAAATAGTAGTGCATTCCTTAACAGCAGCCTTTGAAACAGTAGCAGTGTGCACCGGCGCTTTATCGTGTTATCCACGCCGGTGGGATCACTTCACTTGAGGGTGTCAGGTAAGAGAAGAATTCCAGGAAATTTTAATCAGAACCCTTCGAGGTCACCATTAATTGGACCGCACTACGTAAATGTTGAGGGATTATGAGGATTGAAATGTCAAATCTTCTCCAGATTACTGCTGGCAAATAAAGCAGACGTCATGGCTCTGCTTATCTCTGACCATTCAGTTTCTTAAATTTAGTTCTCACTGTTTATAGTTTCATGTTCAACAGAACCACTTTTTTCGTTGACCTCCTGGTTATCAAAGCTGGTTATTAAGATATCAAATTGAATTAAAATAAACTTCAGTTTGACCCCAATATCCGAATAAAAGGCCTTGAAAGAATCAGGGTTCTCGAAAAAATTCCTACATTGCGGTTCTTTTTATCAAACCTGCGGTTAAGGACATCTGATCTGAAGGTATTCGATGGAGTACGCTTTATTCTCATTCGTCGTAACGTCACTAGAACTAATCGAAAAATCTTGGTCGCTTATTCATTCCCTTGACCTTGTTACGTTCAGTTCTACTCTCATGTTTAGTATCATACCCTCTCCGGGTTGAACTTTTCCAACTTTCAGTCCTCGTCCTCTGACAACATTAATTAATTTCTGTATAGCAGAACTCTGCTACCTCAGTCTCTAGAGTCGTAAAAGGAAGAAATATTAATAAGTACAGTCGTAGTTATTGGTCCTTTCGACCTAGAGGCATCAGTATATTCACTCCCTTTTAAGTATCTGGGGCGGAGTTTTGGTTGGAGTTGGCAGTTCATTTTTATCTGAAGCCGATCCCTCAATCTGCTAAGTCTATTTTATAGCCTAGCCTCCAGCCTCGGCTTTATTTTACCTAACAAAGCAAGAGTTTTCCAGTTTCCTCCAAGACAATAGCTATTGGGACCTGATTATTCAATCCTTTCAGTAGTACTTAATAATAGCCATCATTGACGTGGATGAGAAAACATATATTTTTTGATAAATGTGAACCTGATTTGATAAATCTCTCTCCACTGCTGTACATCCTTTTCAATATCTATTAAACTACATAAACTATGATCAATAGTATAATCTCGATGCTTTTTATCGCTATTAGAAGGAGTCATATTATTTATATAAAATTTATTTCGGATATTTATTTACTTTTTTAATTACACTTCAGTAACTACCAATAATCATTTAAATTTCATATTTTCAGGAGTTGGACATGGAGTGCTGCCCTAAACCAGTCGTCTTCGTCTTGCACAATTGTCTATCAGCAAAAGTTCATTCCATATCTTAAGACTAAGTAAAACTTTAGTAGTTTTTTTTACAATGACTTTTAGACAGAAAACTTAACTCAATTTTTTACTTTAGTTAAATTTTCTCCTTTGCAAATAAAACAAATGTAGTTAAAACTTAGCGAGCATAAACAGTGCAGAAAGCAAGTAAACAATATCTGAAAATTTCAATAACGAAGTCTTTGAGACATTTTTTTTAGATTTTTGCTGTAAGAGGACTATATTTCATATCATATTAAAAAAACGACAAAAAAATATAAATCGAGTGAGAGCAATTCCCCCTACTTTATACAATATTTTTCTTACATATCGGATAATATTGGCCCTCCCTATACAAAAATTCGCTTGTTATTTTTCAATGTCTAAATTAAAACCTTGATGTTTGTAGTAAAAACCAAATTCCCATCATAAAATCAAAACAAAAAACAAAAGACAAAGACTTTTTTACGAAGAACTGGTATGACCAGAAAAACACAATTTGGAATAAAATAGAAATTTCGAATTCCAAAAATTCTCTCAAGAGCTTTCAAAGCAAATTTTTCTTTTCAAAAATTTAAAGAAGAACAATTAGAACGATCTTTTTTCGAAAGGAAAATAATTCTATAAATAATATTATTACAGTAAGTGGTAAAACAAATAATAAATAGGAAAACTAAGTATAAACCAATCATTTTTTGACATTTTTGAGCATTTGTCCGAGGCAATAATGGAATCAAAATGAAATGATTTGTGACAGTGAATGAGAAAATATTTAGTAAAATTTTGTTTAAAAAATGATAGTGTGGTTTTGTGGCCAATACAAATTTCCCACAAATATCCTGTTTTTCCCATTTACCTAAATACAAAAACTAGAGAAAGAATGATTAAAAATACATCAACAAAACGTTCAATTACAGAATCCCTAATACCATTTGAACCTTTGTCAATAAAGTTATCTATGGTGTTACATAATATTTAATTAAAACATTGGTTTTCTGATATGTTAATAATAGTTCTATTGAAATCCAAATTCCCCAAATAATACATTTTTATTCCGACATATAACTGCCGTTCCAAATGTCAGTAGCTCAGTAATCTAAATATGGACAACTTCAAACCAGGAAGAAAGGTTTGATGCCAGCCTGGGACTATGGGCCAAATGAACAAACTTGAAGGAATTGGTTTTGCTTACATTGTACGAGGAGAGGTCAAAAAGTTTGCGGAACAACAGGGAAGGATGATGAAATGAAACATTAAACTATTTTTTTTCTTTTCAGTATATTCTCCCTCAACCCTAATACATTTTTCAGATCTATCAAATACTCCTAACTTGTTAATACCGTCGCAAAAAAAGATCCGTCTTTGCCAAAATAAGCCAAAATTGCTGACTTGACTTCATCATCGTCGCTAAAAAATTTTCCACGCAGCTCTTTTTTCATCTTTGGAAATAAATAATAGTCGCTGGGGGCCAGGTCTAGACTCTAGGGTGGGTGACGCAGTTGTTCAAAGTGCATCGTGAATGGCAGCTGTCGCAACTTAGCTCGTGTGCACGAGCGCGTTGTCGTGCAAAAGGGGTATATCCTTTGTCAGTTTTTCTCCTCTATTTTCTTTAAAAGCTCCTTTTAATCAATCTACCAAGGAAGCGTAGTACACTCCCGTAATGGAGAGACGCCACGTTCCTTATAAACAATCAAAAGGATACCTTCCGTATCCCAAAAGATGGTCGCCATGATCTTCGCGGCCCACCCTTGCTTTGCCTCAGGTTCATAATGGCGAACCCAATTTCCATCACCAGTTACATTTCGGACCATCATTTCCTCCTTTTGCTTTCCACAGAGGTCCAAAAACTCGCGAGAACATTCGACGCGCTCGCGTTTTTGAAGGCATAAGCAAATTCTAGACCCATCTTGAACAGACTTTAGTCATCCAAAGATGTTGATGTAGGATGTTTAAAATGGTTGTTTCTGATACTCCAACCAACGCTGCAACTTATTTCTTCTTTAACCGGCCATCTTCCAATACAAGTTTTTCTACTTTTTCGATGATTTCTGGCCGCCTCAATCGGCCGTCCTGGTCGAGGGCCGTCTTCAATTGAATCCCTCCCTTGCTTGAAAAGACCGCGCCATCTATAGATCATAGTGTCATCAGGAGCGGAGTCTCCGTAAACAGCTAACATCTCTTGAAAAATTGTTTGAGCTGTCTTTCCTTGTTTGGTGAGGAACTTTATGGCGGCGCAATATTCAATTTTCTCTTTAGTAGCTAGTTTCTTCCCGATTGACTTGTTTGCTCGTTGATAACTCAAAAGTTAATGACCCAATTAGGCTGGAACTTGGTATATATACTAACAATGAGTCACTCAATTAGCGCCTACCTGGATGAGCAATCTCACCCCCCGTCAACCCTGACATTCCGCAAATTTTTTGACCTCCCCTCGTATAGTGAACACTTTAACAAATGTTTTGTGATTCAGAGGGAAACTGATATTTGGCGCTAAAATTTGAAAAATTTGCTTGGAAATGGCTGTGAAAGCATTTATTTGGTTTCTTTTTCATCTGGTATCGTATATCGTTCACTGTACGTGAGCGTAGCTTCTATAGCGGAGCAGCAGCAAGGAGAGAGGCTAATGAAAAAAATATTGACAACTGATCCCGACTGCTTGGGTATTTCTTTAGTTTATTTCAGGTTTCAACAGGGTGCAATTGTGGAAAAGTGCTCAGTGCAAAGTTTCAGTGTTCAGTAAATATTTTCGTTATTAAAACCACCAAATTTGACTATGAAGTGTGATGTGTCAAATTCCTCTATGCAACGTGGGAAATCATTTTCAGGTGAGTATTGTAATTCAAATGTTTTTACTGACACATTTTTTTTTTAAGAAAGTAATGCACTGGCAAAAAATATGCGTGCAAAACAGTACTTTAAAATTTTCCATTATACAGGGAGGGGGGATTCCTGTGGGCCGATTATGCTCATCTACGAACTCAACCTCACAAATAAAACAAACTCACATACCAAATTTCAGCTTTCTACATAACTCCGTTCGCCCGTAATCGTGTTGACGGATGGACAAACGGCCATGCATAAATCAACATAACTTTTAATCCTGAGTAGGAATCTAGTAATTTTTATGGCCCTACGATGCCTCCTTCAAGGTGTTACAAACGGTATACCAAACTTAATAAGGTATTTGTTATACAAACACCTTAAAGAGAAACCAGACGGTGGAATATCTAAAATTCTTTGGGAGTTATTTATCATGTTTACATGCCGGACGAAATTGGCATTTAAACACGGATTAGATCCAGAATGAACGTTAAGGTTGTGTTTTTTAGGTAAAGTAGAAAATAGAATTAAAGAAGACATACCGATACTTGAGCCTTTCCACGAAGTTAATAGGCTACTTTATTACCCGGCACGCCACTGTGGCCCAGAAACCAGCAGAGAGTAACCTTAAAACAGTCGCCCAAGGCCAGCAAATTTTCACGACAGCGTTTAATTAGAAGCCACTTGGTCGTATTTGAATCAAGTGCTTAATAGTCGAGGTGTATCGATATCCCCCTTCCTCCGCGTCCAGTTTAAACTATCCCTAGGAGACGCCTCTTCTGAAATCAAAGCTGACCGTTATCCTGCTTTGACTCTAGTCCGAGGACATCCAACAGTCTGACTCCTTCAGTCTCAGGGCACTTTTAGCAGCGATGCTTTTACCATAAACTCCCTGGAGTAAAAGACTTGATGGCCTACATTGATACAGTCGGTGTTGAATTAACGCACCCATGAAAACATGCTGCCTCTTTCAACTTGGTGAGAGTTTTCAGATGGACTGCCTTCTCAAAGACAGTTCAGCAAACCAAAATGCCACGTGCAAGCATAATTCTTACTGTGGCGGTGTACATCCAGTAGCCGATACGAGGGAAAGTGCGCCATTTCGTGCCAAAGGTTTTCTTATAGGAGTAGAACGCAGTAGTCGTCTTTTAGACACACCGCTCTGTATCTTACTTCCAGCTCGATTTGGAGTCCAGTATGACTTCCAGAGTTACCCAGCCGTAGTAAAGCAAAGGTCGGAGTCCCCTTTTCTTTTAGCTCGGTTATAGCTGTTAGTTCACCTATAAAAACCTTGTAGTGCTCTGATGCGAACTGATGGAGCTCTTTTAGGCGGAAGGAACTTACCCGGAACCAGGATAGCTAGGTCGTCAGTATTCGTTACATCCTTAAGCTCCTCCACTTCCAAAGAGACTAAACCAGAGTTCGCAACCAGCAGCCACAGCCCAGGTGGGATTACAACATCTTGCAGGGTGCCTACACAAACCCAAATTTAAATTTAGGGTCCTCAGTGTTCCACGAATGGTCTCTGTTGGCACATTATTAAAAGCTCCCTCGATATGAAGAAAGACGCATAAGGAATATTCCTTGTTTACAAGATCTCTTGCTACGCTGACCCATCTTCCCTTGGTTTCTAAAATGCAGCCTGCATTCTCTATAAAATCTTATGGCTGTGTCATATTTTTCAAGTCTTCTACCGCATAACTTCTCTATGGCTAATAATGGCTCGAATGATACTCGTATATAACCAGACTGACATTCGTCGTCTGAGTACCCACTTTGGTAGATTAATAAAGCCATAGAGGCATTTGTCGCTCTTTCCTCCAAGTGCTTAGTTTTTTATCTATCTTTTTTTTTTATTATTTGACACTCTCACTCTCCTTTAGTTCTACTTGATTAACAGATCCCAGGATTATTGGAGGATTTGTTTTCTAGTCAAGGAGAAAAGTTCTGTATTTCGATGCGCTTAATGGTGAGACTAAAGTCGTTTGTCTAGTTAACATTTAATGGGGGGTATAGCACCTTTCAACAGAGTACTCAGTTCAGTTTCAAATACCTCCATTATGGGAGTGATGAGGTTGTCTGCGCGAAATAGATAGCCGTGATATTATGGCCACTCTCCTTGAACAAACATAGAAGTTTGTCAATCACGAAAAGCCTACTGCAGTGGCGATGAAATAAGTTGGACACTGAATAATTGACAATGCCTCGAAAAGAGTTTGTTTTGCGGAGTTCTTAGGAGAAGAATTCTTTTTTGAACTGACAAAAAAACCGCAGGAAAAACTTTCCAGGAGGAATTCACAAGTATACCAAGTTTCCCAATTACCTTAGCTTGCAGTGTCATTCCAAATTCCTCATTACAAAAATAAAAAAGTTCAATAATCAACTCTTCAAAATGTAATCCCAACTTTTCAGATTTTATTAAGAAAGAACTGGATTTATGAGAGCTCGAAATTGAAAGTGTGGTACGGTTGCAACATCACGGGGACCAGCGGTATAAACTGCGGGCAAGATAAACGTAGAGATGTCCAAGTACAGCCATGTAATTTATATTATCCCATCCATAATTCGGGTGCTGCACCAGCACCGTACAATACAATAAACAATCTTCTGATTGACATAATATTGAAAAACGCTACTATTATTTAAACCGTTCGTAGGATAACTTATCAGATATTTGTTGCCCCATACCATTCAAATTTCCTTCACCCGAGAACAATCCTATTTTATTTTCGAAAATATAAAAAGCGACAAAACTGCAATGGCATATTCTACACACTCACGCGTGCCATGTTTTATCTATTTTTCGTCCCTGTAAAGCCTATAAACCCTAAAGTAACGGCCATGTAAAATTTTCTGCCATAAATTTCAGAATCGATCTCTTCCTATCCCAGCATAACAAAATGCTCTGATTTGCCACGTTTTATTCATAAATCGTAGAAAATCTTTGCAGTCAACTCCCGTCCTCCAAATTCCACAACGATACGTTGCTGTTGTTAGTTCCTCTTCCTCATATGTGATTGGGATTGGGATTGGGATTGGGATTGGTATTGGGATACTAATGTGGGGTGTGGGTATCCGGGGAACAACAATGGGCTGACTGGGCTGGGCTTACCTTTCTTCCTCCATGGGTCACACTATCAATGAAGATATTTGTATGCGGAGATCTATCCGACTATCATATAAACAATTGATTCAATGTAGCTGGGTATGTTGCATGTGCCTACAGTTTTGACCCCATGTCCGGAACTCTTTTGGCCCCAAAAATGGTATATGGCAAATTCGAATGGGAAGCGTTAAAAAGCGACGACAGTAGTAAGTGTCCTGCTCTGGGAAGACTCAAAACGTGATGTTTGTACTCTGCCTTGCAGACGGACGACATGTTTGGAAGAGCCACAGGTGTTTGCAGTTAATATGCATTTTACGAGCATGCCAATGCCATGGGATATTGACAAGGACAATACGACGTGATAAACCTGCACTGAAAATTGAACTTTAAGATTTTATGGGCGAGAAAGTTATGTCAATTGGCTTTTTGTCCTGGTGTTAATTGCTAGGGGGGAAGTTGTTTGAGTGCAGGAAGGAAAGTGTGTCAGTTTAAGCGATTTATTAGATCGAAAGTCCTGAATTGGGTATGTGACTTGAGGTGACATCCAGTGATCTGGGTTAAGAGCTTTTGCACTTGACTTGAATGAAATGCTTTTTTTTTGTCCTTGGAAACTATTTTACTGTCTGTCCTTGATGTTGTCTTTATTAAACTTGCAGAAGAGTTGTGTCGTTTTTGCCTCTGGCAAATTTCCAACAGACTAACTGGTTAACAGGAGCAGGAATAATACCCAGTATGAATAATAAATCGCAATAAAAGGGTTTTATTGATTCTGCAAGAGTTAATTACCAAATTTTGGTCATTTCGCTCATTATGTTTCCTACGACCCTTGAAGTGAAAATGATAGCACAGACATGTGAAAAAAATTAGTATAGGATAGCTATGTCGCAACATGGAGCTCCAAATCAGTACAGGAACATGACAGCGAAGTTAGGGTTCGGGAACGTTCCGACATGGGCTAGCAAAGACGGACTTTAGCATGGGAATGAAAAAGGACCCGGAGACAGAGGTCTGCTTCGAACGACGAAATCCATAAAGCTATTAATTCCATTTAGTCGGATTGTATTGGTGCTACTAATGTTAACATATTAGCCAAAAATTATTAAACTATTACTTACTACCTTTCATTTTGCGACGTGATCGCCACCTTGAATCAGTGACCCGCACTTGT
This sequence comes from Dasypogon diadema, assembly GCA_006980735.1. NCBI lineage: Eukaryota > Metazoa > Arthropoda > Insecta > Diptera > Asilidae > Dasypogon > Dasypogon diadema. The sequence goes on from QYTT01095436.1 coordinate 21,553, forward strand.
TGGGAGCGGTGTTCTGTGCGCGGTACGTTGTTGCATTCCCAGCACTAGTTGAATTTCAAAATTCGTCTAATTTGGAGCTCCTATGCGTCATCCTCAAATTGCCAGATAAAAATGTTTTTGTATTCACGGCTTATATTCCTCCAGGAGCGCGGACTCGATTACTTATTTATGGGCAACTTCCCTCTCACATTGAAGAGGTTTCCGTCACCTTACGCCCTTGTGACGAACTCGTGCTGCTCGGTGACTTTAACTTGCCAGAGATATGCTGGGGGTGCACTTCTGATGGTGAGGGTCTTTTGCATTCCTACATTTTTGGACCGCAGCATGTTCCTGTTTTCGTCGATGGTCTCGCTGCTTCTAGACTGACCCTAATGAATTTGGAAGGTTCCTGGCCTGGGTTTTTACCACTGATCCCCATGGCACACATTTGAGACGCTCGTCCGTTGGTCCCTGAATCATCGCATCATCCGGCCCTTCAGGTTACTCTTTCTTTTGATTCGGTCGATTTTTCATCTACGGTTTAAAGTAATTTTTGCTTTAATTTTAGAAAGGCTGATTTATCTTTACTTAATAATCTGTTATTAACTTGTAATTGGTCTAGTGTTTTTCTTGAACGTGACATTGACGCAGCTGTTAAGGATTTTCATAATAATTTATTTCCTTGTATTTTGCACTGTGTTCCTGTTTCTAAATCTAGTAACCCTGTTGCCCACCATCCATGGTACGATGATTCTTTAAAACATCTCAAAAATAGAAGAAAAAAAACAAAGCTTGGAAGCGTTTTAGTTTGACAAAGAGCGATACTGATTTCCACACTCATTCTGTTCTGCGTGATAAATTCCTTACTGGTCAATAGTTTTGTTAATCGAGTAAAAGTAAGACTGCGCTGTGAGCCGAGACAGTTTTGTAAATTTGTTTGTTGGTTTTCCTTCTTTGATTGTTGATTGGCTTCGCTCCTACTTGACTAACCGCATTCAGCGTGTTTTATTTCATGACATTCACAATACATCGGGTGTACCCCAGGCAAGTCATCTCGGCCGACTTATTTTTATTGTTTACTTCAATGACGTATCTTCGTTTTTGACTATTCTAAAATCCTTTATTATGCCGATGACGCCAAGATTTTTCGTATTGTAAATTGTGATCATGACTGTAAACTTTTGAATTCGGACTTAGATGCCTTTCCTAATTGGCGTTCTATTAACTGTCTTTTCCTTAATGTTAGTAAGTGCACGACTGTATCTTTCTCTCGTAAAAGATTACCGTTGTGACAATGTTTTAAATAGAGTCGATAATACTAAAGATCTGGCAGTTTGGCTAAATAGTCGCTTCACCTTTGAGGATCATATCGATGCGATAGTAAACAAGGCTAATTCCACTTTGGGCTTTGTTAAAGGGTAAGCGAAAGAGTTTGATGATCCCTATATCACACGGCTTCTCTACTGTATGTTTGTTAGACCGATTCTACTGTATGCTTGCTGTGTTTGGTCTCCATTCTACAATGTTCTACAATGTTTTGAGGCAGTCCAGCGCCGCTTCCTCCGCCTGCTTCTTTCCGGGACCTCCCTTGGAATAACCCTTTCATCTTGCCTCCTTATGCAGACAGATTGATGTTTATAAATCTGGATTCACTTGAGGCTAGACGCAGCAGATTCAGGGCTGCCTGTGCTTATGATATAGGTACTGCAGGGTTCTGTAGATTCCCCTACATTATTACCTTTTTTCAACATATCTGTTCCAGTTCGCTCTTTGAGAAACTATGATTTCTTTAAATTTCCTCAGCACCATACTTATTACGGCTTCCATGAGCCTATCACGACAATGTCTCGTTGTTTCAACTGTAATTATGACAATATTGATTTTCATCAATCAAGAAGTTGTATTAAATATAATCTTAGCTAGCTATTTTACGTTCCTAGGGTTGTTGCTTTTTGTTCTTGATAATTATTCATTGCTCTCTTTTCTTTCATGTTTCAGTAATCAGCCGTGATGAATGTATATCCAATAAATAAATAAATCCAATGTCATTCTCCTTATCATTGGAAAGTCGCCCATTTTATCCCTATTCCCAAAAAAGCTTTTCCTGATCGTTTTTCTCAATTATAGCGTTTACAGGATCATCCCAACGCAAATCTCTAGAGCGAATCTAATGAATCTGCGCTGAACCGACTCGATGCAAAGGACGTGCACGGTATAGAAAGGATTCCGCACCTGATACGCAGTAGTGGTCTTATGGACGAGTAATATAATATCAGAGAAACCTGACGGTCAAAGAATTCCCTAGACCAGAGTTTAATAAAGCCAAGCATGGAGTTATCTCGACAAATCACATCATTTTTATGGGAAACAAACTCAAGCTTTGAATGAATTTTCACACACTAAAGGCAAACAACCGATTTCACATGAGGAATACTGCTCCCGACAAATGTCTGTGATACAATCGACAATGTTACGCCTCCTAAAGAACGACATGATCCCACAATTGTCTATGTTTTGAGCTCCAAGTTATTGTGTCAACACCGGGAATAAAAAATGTTTAAGTCCTCCGGAAGAGAAGCACAGTCATCGATGTCATTGATAAAGGAGAAAATTTTCAGATCATATAAACTAAAACATTGAAATGTTTCAAGAGATGCACGATAGCGTCAATGGAAAGTACAAAAAGAAAAGGACCAAGATGACTACCCTGAGGCACCCCAGACGTGGCCCTTATGACTCTTCTAAACCGAAGGCTACGAAACCACGCACCTGATATGATCTATTAGACAGATACGATATAGGTTTCTCGTATACGAGCAACCGCGCCCAGGTGACCTTCATTTATGTTTTGATTTCTCCAAAAATAAAGAATAGTGCAAGGAAAACCATCACCAAAATATTCTTCTATATCCGAGAGCACATTTTGCGTAATATCAGAAAATTTGGTAGGTGTGTGTGATGGAGATTCTGGAGTCCCTTTTATTCTAGACGGAGTGGTTTATGGAATTATTTCTTTTGGACGTCATTTCATGCATCGAAGTGTTGAATATTTTGATACAAGGATTGCT
>QYTT01095437.1:18092-36063 GCA_006980735.1 Dasypogon diadema
TATTTTTCACACAAAGAGAAATGTTTAGTGGCAGTTACTATTTTTTTAGTAATTTCAACTATTTTTTTGTAGTATTGCAAACTGTTTTTTAGTAATTCCAACTACACTGTTCAATTTACTTAAGGTAGCAGGTGATAAATTTCAAAATTCTTGTAGTTTTCAAATCGCTGTATTTTCGTGAAAAATAATCGTATTTTAAAAAACTAATGTTTTTTTGTAAGCCTGTACTTTCTTGTTTTTGAAACGAAAATTTAAATTGTAGAAAAATTTATCTAAGTGGTGAAACATATTACATCTTGAATGGTTTGTATGGACCTAATAACATTTAGGTATTTAAATATGAATCTTTTTAATTTCTGTAAGACATAAAAAAAATTCTGGTCCCAAATTTGCCGCCCCTAAAATCTGCCGCACTAGCCTCCAGCCTACTCATCCTGCTGGTAAATCCGCCACTGATTATACCACTTACTACTTCTATAATTTGCAAATTCTTATTGATGACGAAAAGATTGTAAATTTTTGCTGATCCTACGGAGGCACGAAATTTACCTTCCTACAACTGCGAAAGTAATCGTAGCAATTTCTGAAATTGTGCGTTGCTGTATCGTCTTTTTGCTTGCATTTTCAATTTTTCCAAGTTTAATTTAATTGGTTAAGAGTTTATTTTAAATGCAGTAAATTTTGAAATAAATGAAATAAAGTTTTTTAATATGGCGCAGAGTTTAATTGATAAAAATGTCTTTACTAATGGCTTTTAGTTTTGCTTAATTGGTATAATATTGAAGTTAAACGGAAAAAGGTATATACGATACTTCAACTAATAAAAGTACTTCTTAATGCAGGATGAGTTCCTAAATGTTAGTACTGGAAATTCAGTATTGAAAATTGTTACAGTATTGAAAATCGTTACTATATCGAGACGAAGACGAAGATAAAAATTTGAATTCGGAAAGGAGTTAGATATTGATGCCAAAATTTCTTCAAAATATAACTTTCTCACTCAAACACAAAATGTGTTACTGAACTAAAATTTTTTAAATTAAACATAACACGAAAAAATCGATAGATGCACGGTTAAAAATCCGAGAGTAAATTTTAATACTCTTCTGATATTAAGGCTTATATTCAATGCAAGTCGTATTCACTTTTAATCATCGTAAAATATTAAAAGTACATTCAAGTATATGTTGTGTGGCAACACTTTTTGCCACATATGAAAAGCCTTTTTTTCATTTAGCTTATAATTCGTAATAGAAATTTTTGTATAGTATATAAGTACTTGTGATATTCTCAATAAATTTAGTTCTAACTGCACCCAAAATTCGAGAAACGAAAAGTTACATTTTGTATGACTTAGTAGTTTCTAAAGTTGTATTACCTTTTAATATTTCATTTCTCAAATACAAATCTAAAATTAAATATGATTATATTGAGTTTCAATATTTATGTGGATTGCTATTAAGAGGATACATTACATTTAAATTCAGAGAAATTAAAATTTAATTGGTAGACGTCTTAAACTTCTCATCATTGGTACTAAAATTTAAGGCTAGAAGTATTTCATTTTAATATATGCCAAGGATTACCTTTTAATATTTTTCTGGTGTAGTCATATATACAATACCGAAAATATTAAAATTTACTCCAAAATTTTTAACCGTGTGTATGGTTTTTTATATCTATCCTTTGTAAACTCAAGAATTTATTTGACATTTTCCAAGCAAGGATTTTCCATATCAGATATATGTTAAGTTCAAGTATATCCAGTTTTAGGATAAACTGTTGCAGGTAATATTACATATCAGAAGACTACAGCATCAGATGTACCAGTGTATATTATAAAATGTTTCTATCGTTTAAAATAAAAATATTTAATCAGTTTTAATAATTTTGGGGAGGAAACGGCATTACTATAGATGCGTCGTACTTATTGTCTTTAATAGAAGCCTTTGCACGGTCTCGGAGCCGACGGCTCTGGTGGTCGCGGGGGTAATGACGGGGGAGGGCTTGGGAGGCCCAAACAAAGGGTCGCCACCCCGAAGTAATGTCTAACGACGGTTCCGGGATGGTGGCCTGGAGACAGAGAGGGGCGGTTTAGCCGGTAGACCCGGATCGTGGGGAGTCCGGCACACGGGGGGCTAGTCCCCCTAGGGGCGTAATGCATTCCCCCCTCCGCAAAAAAAAATTATAAAAAGAGTAGTTAGAGAAGAACTTGGAATATTCGAAAACAGATTCAAAACGATATTAGAAAATAAATTTTCAAATTTTAATAATAAAGTAGAATAGGTAGAGTTTGACGATTAAAACAATTTTCCGTTAAAAACTGCCATTGTTAAACATTGTTAATAAAAATAACAATATACTTTTTAGTGGTCAATGTTCCACAACACGATTAAAGAGTGCCTGAAAATAAAGACAATGAACTCAGAGCAAAAGATTTCGTTTACTATGTACGAAGTTTTCACTGTGATTAACCAATATCCGAATAGCCATTTATTTTTACATATTTTTACGTAAAATTATTTGTATTAGTAGATATTAATTTATTTCTGTTTTTTAAATAATATAAAAGTTCTTCATGTTCTTTTATACATTTTGATTTGTCAGCCTGTGTCTGCACTGGAAATTTTTCTTGCCGAAGTCTGCTTTGGATTTCAACAAAGGCTGAAAGATGTTGGTGATAAATATCGTACATCCCCTTTAAAATCGTCCCAATAAATCCATAGAAATGTTAATTTAAGGTATTTATGGTTAAAGACCTCATATTTCAAATAAACTACACTTTTACTATTCAAGAAGAAACTTGAGAATAACTGAATGACTCAGTCCACTGTATTTAGCCTAATAAGTTTGGAGTGTGACATCCCTACTACTACCACTACTCTGTATTACTTATTTTTTAGTATTTGATAGTGCTAGGCTTCTCTATAGGATATAAGGGAGGATACATATGGGTCCATACTCGGCAGCTAGCCGCACAATTGGTATCAATGCAAATGAGTTTAACCACTTATCAGAATTCAAGGAAATTCCCATTATTTATGCAATTGTTAACTTTACTATTTAAAACTTTGTATAGTGAGCGTACTTCTGATGATGTCGTAATTAAGCAAATATTCACATGTATAAAGTAAACATACTATTTCTTTCCGCGAAACTAAGTAAAAGTTTTAAATAGTAAAGTTCTAGAAATGCTTCCCAAAACACCAAAGAGTAAAATCAATTTTAGAGTTCACTGTAAAAAATAATTACTACGATAAAACTAGGAAATTAGGTTTCCTAGCATTAAAATAGTAATATTACATCACGAAGTAAACTAGCGAAATTTACTCATAATAAAGGAAAACTGTGCTATAAATGTAGTAAAAGTTTACTCTGCGAGTGAATAAGAATGCTTAATGTTGTAGTAAAATTTGTTCGTTTGGTAGCAAGGTTTAACATGGTTTTATAGGAAAATTCATATGGAAATGTAGTAACGTTTACTTCATTCTAATGTAATCTTGCTACTACGGTAAAGTAAACTTTACTCTAACTTGAATTAATTTCATTGAATGTTGTATAGAACATGATATGATATTATTACAACTGATTTTCATATATATTATAATATATATGCAAATCAGTTGCAATAACATCATATTTGCACAAATAATTTTAGAAATAAATTCCTCCGTGTTGTAGGATCTATCAAAATCTCCCTTAAGGAAGTGCAGTGTAATAAAGGCTACTCCTTTGGGGATGGCTTAACAGACTGAAACGAATGAAGGGATTTATTTATTCATATAAATGTGTTTTAAGCACAAATAAACATATACCACAACACTAGTTTGTTTACACTTCTAAACTCTACCTAAAACCTACCTACTAACTGCTACCGCACATCGTATGGCTTTTATTGTCATGCGCACAAATTTTCCGCATGCCTACTATGTCGATTGTATAGAAATAACTCATTTTTAGAGTAATATTCTTCTCCGATGTAATTTTAATCTTCAATGTAGTAAAAATACTACACTTCATAACGCTGTTCCTATTAAGGGGCGAGAAAATTACTACACACTCTTAAATTTTTTTTAGATGTGGCAAATACGCTGCAAACAAGTAAGATTCCCGAGTTTACTCCACATAGTGTAAATTTAATAAATTATTTCTAGTAAATTTCACTTGAAAATTGTGGTAAATTTCAACGGATTTTTTACAGTGTTGTTAACCTTAGATAACCAACCATCAAAAGGAGTTGCGTTATAACTAACCACTCGTCACTTGAGTCACTTGAAGAGTGGCATAAAAAACATTAACAAAATCATAAATAAATAAATAAAATTCAAAATGCGCTGACTAATGCAACTGAAAGAGAGGTTACCCGTCAAAATGACGGGTTTGGTAAACAAGGCAGCTAAAAACATGTCTGCTGATTCCGGACATTTTAGCGTTTGAGATGTTATCCTTTCCTGTCAATTCCTTATTGTTTATGGTCTTTCTTGTACATTGTACAATCATTTAGAGGATAGACTAATAACAATAATGTATTTGCCGGCCAAAGGTACGTCACTTATTCGACCCCTTGACCACAATGTTCTCAGGTTTGTAAAACTATACCAACGCGTTAATTTACTAAGCACAATTGTTTCCAAGGAGAAAGTGACGAGGAGATTAGCAATATTTTGAAAAAATTCTCATTAAAAGATGCAATACTAAACGCAAACGCGACAATACGCAGCGATCCATTTAAACTTGTGTATTAAGAAAATGTTGCGTAGCACATCTAATACAGCACGGCTGTGGTATGTGGAATAATATTCAAGCCCGGGATGATTATGCGAATGAGGATAATCTATCTCCTTAGATTTTACAAGATAATATTAAAGAAAAAAGAACTAACAGTATCCAATTACTCCAAGCAATTCAGCCGGTGAGAAGGGAAAAAATTTGTTCCATTCTATAAACTAGCACATCAGCAAATACAATTACAATTTGCTAGGTCGAGTATACTGTTTTGAAAATTGAGCAGTGGAGTAGAGTCATAACTGCTCAGCTTGGCAGCTTTCGGACCAAAGTGATATTGAAATATGTATATGAAGCTTTAATACTGCCATTAAGAAGGCTGAACAAATTTCATTAAATAATAATGAAATATTGACCTTACAAAGTATTCATGAAATTGCTATCTTTCGAATGAAAAAAAGCAAATAGCAATAAGGTCCTATTTTTTCAAAGAAAGTAAAGAGCTGCGTAAAAACCTATCATGAAATTATGTTTTTGTAAAAATATGACAAAGTATTTGTTAACCTGTGTGTGTATGTGGGTGACCCTCTGAGCTTACGTAAAACCTTTAAAAAAATCTATGCTTTTTTAGTCTCAAATTACCAATATTTCAAACTTCCTGTTAGATATGCATAATTTCTCTAGTATGAACAAGACCGGAAATCAACTATACACATAAAAAAGTATTTTGTAAGTATTACAACTTAATGGAGCTGTTAATGTTGCTAACATGCACAGTAAGAAATGTGCAGCCTTATCGTCGTATTTGTTCCGAATGGTAAAAGTTCCGAAACTCGTGCATTTGTTTTTATAAAACAACAATAAAAACAAAGAATTCAGAACTTTTTCCGTTCGAAACAGATACGACGATAAGGCTGATGATGGGTCAAGTTGAAATCCTGGTAAAATCAGTTCATTCTTGAGGATTCAAGGGTTACCTTCTCAAAGCTCTTAAAGTTAGTTACACTAAAAAAACGTATCTGAATTTTGATAATTCAATATCGCACAGTTACTGAGATTTGATGTAGACACTATATTCAATTGAGTTTTTGAGACACTTGTTGGAATTTATTCATTTTTATTGCTTTCGCTTTTTAAAACACTTGTTAATTTTTGTAAAACAAAAACTTTTATTTTATCAGAAGCGACACATTTCGCCCTATTGAAGCATCTTCAGGCTAAAAAAAGTTTTTCCAAAAAAACTAACAAGGGTTTTAAAAAGTGGAAGACTCTATTCATCAGAGATACCAGAGCGAAACAAAGTAATTTCAGAAAAACAACAGAGACTGGATACGCTGTGAGTTCACCAAGCCTATAAAGAATGAAGCTTCGTTTATTGAGATACAATTTGGTTCTACGCTATGTACCAGACAAAGAATTACACGTAGCTGATTTGTTGTCACGTGACTATTGTACTGATGAATCCGGCAGGGAAATCGAAGATCTATATCTGAGGTGGTTCACTCAATAAATATAAGCGCGAAAAAAGTCTATTGTTTAAAAAAGAAACCGAGTCGGATGACGTATTAAAAGAATTAAAAAATGTAAATAATAAATGGCCAAAGAGAAAAAACGAATTAACAGACAACCTGAATTTTTTTGGAAGTATAGGAATGAATTATGTGTAGATGATGGGTTAGCCTTTTTTAATGATCGTGTTTTTGTGCCACTAGCTTTGAGAAATTTAGTGCTAGAACAGTTGCATAGAAATCACCAGGGAATTGAACGAACGAAAACTAGGGCTCGGAGCTTAGTCTATTGGCCAGGTATTGATGCCGCCATTGAAGAACGAATAAGCAGGTGTAACTTATGCCAAAAGTACAGAAATGTCAATATAAAAGAACCCATGATAGCACATGATGAGATCCCTGAATACCCATTTCAGAAAATTGCTATGGATATTATGGAATTTAAAGGGCAACCGTTTCTGGTAATGGGAGATTATACTTGAAAATATGTAGCCGTATGTATGTACCGTTTCTGGTAATGGGAGATTATACTTGAAAATATGTAGATATTTGTACCCTGACATCAAAAACTGCTGATTCTGCCATTAAAACGTTAAAAACATTTTTTCCGTTCATGGTTTGCCACGTACCATCATGTCTGACAATATGCCATTTGGGTCTTACCAATTCAAACAATTTGCCCAAAACTACGACATCGAATTGATAACGAGTAGTCCTGGTTATCCTAAATCGAATGGTTTTGCAGAGAGGATGGTACAGGTGGCAAAGAAAATTCTTCTTAAATGTGAAGTAAGTAAGAATTATGGGAAGCGTTACTAGAACACAGAAATACTCCGTCCAAGAACTCAGTTCTGTCTCCCGCAGAAATACTTATGGGAAGAAACACTCGTACATTGCTTCCAGGTGGGCAATGTCTTTTTCAAAATCGTTCTTTAGTAGGCTTGAGTAAGAATATGCATTTCATAAACCCAACAAAAGTAAGTTCTATTACGACCGGTCTGCTAAAATTAAAAAATCATTCGAAAAAGGGGAAGAAGTGTGGTATAGAGCAAATGATGGATGGACTTTAGTAAAAATTAAAGATTGTCATAGCGCTCCACGATCCTATTAGATTGAGCTAAAAGATGGCACTATATTACGAAGAAATTCAAGCTGGTTGAGACCATATTATGCAAAACGTACCTGTAATGCATTGCTAGTGAAATAAAAAATAATGTTTGGGCCCTGTGTCTTGGTCGTGAAGAATAGAATATCATACAAGATTAAGATGAAGATATAGGAATGAAAAAAGAAATTTTGCAAGACAAATTAGAAATCAAAGATAAAATAAAATAAAGCAGTCTTATTAAGCATATAATGAAAGAAAATAATAAAATTATGGAAATCTAGTGAAAATGATGTATTAGATATAAAGAATCAAGAGTAAAAAAAAACATAAGCAATATATATTCTATGGAACTGAAATGTATACATGTAATTATATCGGAAGTATTACTATTAGAAGATAACCAAACATAAGTTGGGTAAGGTAAAAAATTTACGAATATGATGTAAAAGAGAAATTTATAGAAAATATGCGGCAGGCTTATCTTAGTTAGCGCTTTATAAAATTTGTATACACATTTCTTAAGAAAATGGAAAGGGAATTTTGCTATATGAATACTTATAAATCTTGTATATCACTTTGTGGGGAAATGTGAGATAGTTCATGTACCTACATAAAATCTTCACACAATCTTTTAAAAGTAAACTACATTTTGTACAGCCCTAGCGCTTGTCCAGGACCGGAAATATAAGCTACTATTTTAATTTAACTTGATCTTTAGTACAGGAACTCTCACGTCTCTCTAAAAGGTAGTAGAAGCCAAAAGCAATAAAACTCAATACTCAGTAATCGTCGAGTGAGTAGAGTGCACCTATTATCATCCATTTAATAAATAAGTTTGAATTTGCTCGGGTGTTTAAATACATGACATTGTCCATCTATATGATTAAGATATTTAAAAATAATATCTAGCAAATATTTCTCTAGAGTTTCTAATGGGCATATTTATATGAATTTCAATAAGTGTCGTAAATATTCCGAAAGAATTTCGCATATATCAATATTGAACGGAGAAATCAGTTTCTATAATGTGTCTATACAATAAAGATATGTTATGCAAATGCTTAATCACGTTCCCCTAGAATAAGCAGTCAAGGATACCTATATTGTTATGTAAGGAAATCCCGAACCAGAAATATGACCAACCAACATGTCGTTAATTGACTTCATATTCGCCGTAAATGTTTGCAAATTGCGCAACTATGCATTTATCGTCACTAGAAAATTCCAAATAATTATATTCATACTCATTTTTGTGCTTGATCAGCACAAAAAACGTCCTTAATTTAATAATAAATTACTCATAATAAGTATCGTCATCTTGATTACTTTTAGCCACCTGCATTATTTTTGAGTGTGAGGCACCGTACATAATTTCAACTCAAAATAAAAATTCAAAAACGAGAGTTTGACAATAATTGCAATCACAATTACATTATATAATTTACTTGAAGTATTCCAATTACTGTTTTCATTACCCTCAATGATAATTGAAAATGTAATTGGAAATAATTTGATTATGTTACGTAATGTAATGATAATTGCGATCATTATTGATTTAGCCACAATTCTGTCAACATTTTTCCTTTTCTAAAATATGTATTGATGATAATTGCAATCACTAAGCACACACCCTCACACAGACATGGTATTAAATCTGTGGATACCTTTTCGTTTTTTTCTTCACTTTTCAAGAATACTTAGAATCTTTGAGACTCCTGCTTTTACAAATGAATTTTAGTGTTGCATAGAGCGAAATGCTTATATACGTGCGTACGTGAATCTAAGTTTTTAAAAACCTTTTGATTTTATATAAATTAAGACTATAATCACGCACGCTACGTATTTAGTCAAAAAAATCTCACAATTGAAAAGATAAAAGCTTGCAGGAACTAATTTTTCATATAACAACGACATAACAGATCAGCCAACCCTTCAATATTCAGCAAACTTTTACTGTGAAATGCGTTCGTTCCAGATGTGTTCATTTTGTAAAAAAGTGGAAAACGTAAAAAACTTAAACCAGTGATTGCAGTACTGTTTTCTATTATATTATTATTCCACATCACAATGCGCCTAAGAATAGTTAAGTAATTAAAGTCATACAGCATAACTATTATTTACACTTAATACTATCTCTTATCTGTCTGATCTAGTCTTAAACGCCATATTTAATTCCATAGTCTTGGTAGTGTCCGACATGAGGTCGATAGTGTCCTAAATTGCCTAAGTTCCCTGCTAAATGACTGCTGATGACTGCCGGAGGACTAGCTGAATTGATGCTACCGTTAGGACTTCCAGTATCCATCTGGCAGGATTGATTATGCTCGAATACCATGTCTCTAAAGCCAACGGATGTTGGTATCGTGGGACTAGTGGTGTTGTTGTTTGCAGATTCAGGTGGTGTTTCAGGTGTGTACCAACCCCCGTGTGGATGATGATTCGTATGATGATGATGACGAAGCTGATGGCCGGTCGTACTAACTAAGTTGTCTTCATTTATGTGATACGGATAGGTGCTGTGATGAATTCTCGGATTGTATACGTTCATCAGTGAATCCACGCTAAAGCCGTGCTCTACGGAACTAGTTAAATGGCTCATTTGTGATGTAAGACTATCGTGACAAGTGTTCAACATTGAAGAACTAACAGAGAGGTTATCTTTAGTTATACATGGGGCAGTAAGTTCTAGACCGGGTTCTTTTTTAAAGTGTTGCTTGGACTCTAATAGACCGTTTGCCATAAGCTTGATCGGCTTGATGTCACTCAATTTATCGTCTAAAGCCAGCGCTTGTCGCTTCATTGCCTCTTCCTTTTCCCTTAAAGCATCTTTTTTCTTGAACCTGCGTCTCCGCCTTAAGAACGATCCATTGTCAAACATGTTGTAGGAGTCTGGGTCAAGAGTCCAGTAACTACCTTTTCCGGGTTTCTTGTCATCACGGGCAACCTTAACGAAACACTCATTTAGACTGAGATTGTGACGAATGGAATTTTGCCAGCCCTGCTTGTTGTCACGATAATAAGGAAACCGCTCCATGATATACTGGTAAATTCCGTTCAAGGTTATTTTTTTATCGGGTGCATTCTGGATGGCCATTGCAATCAGTGCAATATAAGAGTATGGGGGCTTAACAACTTCTTTATTTTGGTGGGGTGGTGCTAGAGCATATGCTGTCCCAGGATATGTGTAACGTGAGTATTGATCATAAGCATAATGCGCCGTAGGTGCCATGGTTGGCCCTGCAGTGGGGTATCCTGTTTGAGCATAGTGCCGGGAGAATGTATTTTGGTCAGTAAATAACGTGTGCATTTTTCCTTAAAACTAGAATCACTCACATATCACAATTTTCACTAAAGCAATAAAATAAAACGAACTAAATTCCATTGGCTGGCAGAAAGACCGTCATTAAGCACAGACCCGGTGGCAGCTGACCAACGTGAAATATTTACCGCACCAGCTATAAGTTCAGAATCCGTTTACAAAAATAAACACGAGTCAAATGTGTTTGGCCTACATTCACTTTCACCGTAATCCGTTTTTTGCAAACCACTCAATGTTTTTACTCAAAATGTTGCCAATCAAAACTCGTTTTCACATTGTTTTCATTAATAATAGAAAAATATTATTTTTAAGAAATCACAAAAACATTGCGATGCTCAAGGTGCTTCAGAAGGTGCCACACACAGTTCGCTCGCGTTCTGATCCGTAATGCACACATCCAGCATCCGCTCGAGATTGTAACACGGTAAGCACTAAAGCAGGGTTCACATCATGCGATTCAAATCTGTTCAGAATCTAGCTACTCATCAAATAAGTCCCGGCACACCTCTGCCAGTCTGGGCCGAATAGTGAACAAACACTCCGCGTGGACTAGATCGCAATTACCGAAAATACCCGCCTTCTTGCATGGATTCTAGCAGCCGGGTTGGTTGAACTCGAGTATATAGAAGGTGCACCGCGCCTTGAATGGGAGTGTAAAGAGAGAGGACAAGGCGGCCCTGTCAGCTTCTTGTTGGGCTGCACCGCATTGTTATCCAGAATCAGATGGAGAGTGGTTTGTTTGTGTACGTTTACATTCGTGAATATTCAAATCAGGCAAATCGAAAGAGGAGAGAAGAACTGGACTTTACGTGGGCTGAAAAGAGTACAATATCAATCGCAAGAGCCATCCCGGAAAGTACCCCACAGCTACTTGTATAGTGTATAGCCAGCTTATGTCTGCCTATTCACTTGAATTCCAAGTAGATTTCAGCCTTATGAAAATGTTTTCATTAATAATTTAATTATTTATTGTTTTTAGCAGCTTAAAAATTATTTTATTTGGATTTTTGAAGGTAATAAATTCTCGTTTCGGAAAAATGCCAGGAAAGCAAGAACGACTTTGAAGCGATTTCTGTCTGTTAATGGAACCTGCTATGCGCTCAGCAGCTGATTATCGCAGATCATCTGATGGGCAGGTATGAAACGATGGATGAATGCGCATATATCTATCAAATTGATTGCGTTAGAAAATTCTGATTATTTGCGTGAAAGTACTGGGTATATCAGTTCAGCACATGATAAAAACTTACAAATGCGCGATTTTTTTGTTTTTTTACAATGCAAGTTTTGGATCGGAGCTAGATTTCCAAAAGCGCTAAAAACTTAAGTACCCATGCACTATTCAGGAAATTAATCACACTCTAAGGCAAACCTTCAAATTCCCATATTTATAGAAATGTTTCTTGATTAAATGAAAGATATTTTACTGCCTACAGGAAAAAAAGAAATTTTGTTGGAAAATGTGCATGTATGCCATTTGTTACACTTTTTCTTGGTAGAAAAAATCTTAAGCAGTTTTACTGAAACTACAAAGCCAAAAAATATCATCAGTGTATGATGTTTACCCACGTATCATTGTAAAATGTAAAAATCTAACGGTATAGATCATAATTGATAAAAAGGTCAGAAAGTACGTTTGAAATCTGAAAACAATTTTTGGGTTTTTGCGAATATTTTCACAATGCAGGGGAATAGGAGGGTGAAACTTTGTAAAAACATGTGTCCTAAAGTCTCCTAACGAACAATATATTAGTTTCGAGAAGTGTCCTTGGACAGGATTTAAAAGGCATTTTTCCAATTTTTCTGTTAAATTCAAATATTTTCTATTTATAACGGTATATACTAGATGTACCAGAATTGACTCATATATATAGTGAAACAGGCAGTAACTGTTCCATACTCTTTTATGATCAAAGTTATGATGCATCCACTTCAGTATCATCTTATAATAGATAATAAAATGCAGCTTTATTGCAAGGGAGTGTAAATGGAACAACTATACTTATATTTGTGAAAACATATCCAGATAGAAAACTGACAATTGTGTCCATTCAGTGAAAAGGCTTAAGGCCGTCTACACACGGAGCTACGCAAAAGAAACTGATTAGTAACGCAAGTTACTAACCAGTTACCAGTGAGTTACTTCCAATGTAAATGGTTGGGACACTGCACACGACCCTACTGATTACTAACGCGTTACCAACCCGTTGGTAATTAGTTCCAGGCAACTCGACTGCCGAGTCACTAGTAACTGCAGTTCCTCAGTTTGTATGTGATTTTTAAGATGGGTTAAAGATGTTGATGGTCCTTTCATGATTTTACTAAAGAAACTACTGATTTCAGTCTTTTTTGAGTAGCGTCGTGTGTGGAGCCGCGTTACCAATGAGTTAGTAACTGGTTAGTAATTCCAGTCACAAACCAGTTCCGTTTCTTTTGAGTAGCTCCGTGTGTAGACGGCCCAATAGTAATGTTCCCTCTATCCCGGCCGTGCACAATCAACACATCAACAGATGTATCAAAACACTCACACTCACACTTACCCACCTCACATAACATACATTTACTCTTTCATTCCTGAGCATATTTAGTATTGGAATTGGCTTGGTCATGGATTTTAAATCTGGTAGCATAGTGGTTAACCATCATGGCTGAGAAAATGTGAAAAGAAGAAGAGAAGTGAGAGAAGAGAAGAAAGTATAGTGGATCACCTCAACAAGGGTCCCTTGGGAAAAGAAAACTAAAGAGAAAAATTGAACTCTACTTTCCCAGTTAAGGTAAATGAAAAATTTTGTATCAGTACAGTAGTTAGGCGCTAGGTAGCTTGTAGCTAAGGTTTAGTTAGAAGAAATAATAAAGAGTTTTGGAACGTGTTTTCTAGGTGAAATAAAATTATACAAAATTTAGTCGAAGCTGTCCTTTAAATAAAAACCCATGAAGCTTCCAACTGAGCTACATAATTAGTTTATGTGACATTCTCTTTTCATAAGGAGATAGAGATTCAAATATACCTTATAGCACTAAACATATAGTCATTATAGAGAAACTTCCTTTAACAAAAGTTTGTTCATCTTTCTTCTCACTCTTGTTGCCTTCTCGTGGATCCCAGTTGGTGTCAGTTTGGTTAAGCGAGGTCATAGAGATAAGAGAATAAGGAGACGCTATATTCGTGTAAAGCGCGTATGTCGGTCTCAGAGAAATTTACCACTCGAGAGAAAATTTTCGCCTTTCATTTTGACAGCTGTCATATTTCTTTCCAAAGATCATTCGTTTAGTGGACTTCAGATTGAAAAAGTAAATATTTGAAAAGAGTTATTAATTTGCAGTGTTTTTAATACAGTTAAATTGGTATGTGATAAAAGTGTTACTCTAATTAGAAAAAAAAACTTTATGAACTCTAATAAACTGAAAAATGAGATGTGCGGTGCATTGTTGCAGAAACAATTGGAGACATCTAAAAGGAAAGATGTTTTCCCGGTAAATTTAATAGTGTTCGTGACAATTTTGTTAATAGTACTAATGAATTTGCTATAAACAAAGCCATTGACTTATAAAAGTAGTAAATTCTTAACGCGGAAATTATTTTGTTCTCTTGCATAGTACTCTATTTCTCATGTTATTTTTATGTCGCCTTTCGTGTTCAGTGCGGTAGCTGAGCGGCTCTTTAATCAAAGAGCATTTTTTTTAAAGAGCCCTTCCCAGTTTTCAAAAACTAACTACACCTCTGGGACCAATCTTATGAAAGAAGCAATTGCGAATGTAGAGGAATGGCTTACAATTTTTCCGCATATAGCGTCTCCTTATTCTCTTATCTCTATAGGTGCGCTCTTTTTCATGTGATAATAATTAATAAAATTAGTTTTACTGCGTGTACAAAAAACCGGTAAATAAAACGAATCTATTAAGAACTTATTTTGGGATCCAGAACAGTTCTTCTCCTTTATTAAATTTCCTTTAAGTGTCACGATCGCAAAAGCAAATTAAAATTTTACATGAATGGCTAAAAATTCCAGAAAATGGAAGTCCTTAATATACTTTTGATGTGACCAGGAAGCACGTTGGATTTTGTAATATATATATAGTTAGTATCAAAAGTGATGGTACACCCCTAATATTACTGCACTAATCTGAAGCTGGATTTAAAAAAATGAATGCTCATTTCAATTTACATTTACTATAATTATATACAATATAATTTATATTTTCTCTAAAATAAATCACAATGCTTAATAATTTCGACTGGTGAAAGAGAGAAATCAGTTGAGAAGTAATGGGGGTGTATCATCACTTTTGGGCCTAACTATACGAAAATATATAACCCTTGCTAATAGAAATATGTGTATAACATGTGAAAGTCTCAAAAATTACGCATATATTCGTACTTCCTGATTTATTCAAAATAGTTAAAAATATTTATTATTATAAGTGGTCCTAAAATCAAGGGAAATGTGACAGTAGCAGTAGGTAAACGTCAGTAACAGTATAGCTGCATTGACAGTTGATGGCCGTACCAGTACCCATATCGATACTGATACTGGCAAAATTTTCTCAGTAGCAACAATGTTGGAATTTAACGTTTGCAATTCGTATGGCTGAGCGTGATTACTTCAGCTCTAAATTTGGTCCTAATTTACCCCCTAAAACTTAAATCGGAGAATAGATTGTCGGGGCTCCCGCTGGTATTTGTATTTCTTTTTATTATCTTCTATTTAATATCTTCATAAATCACCTTTCAGGAGTCGTAGGGGACGTGGATGATGTGGACGATGATACAGATATACTGTAGTTGTCCCGTCGATTCGTTGGGCTAGAGTATCCGACGTATTAACAGGGATCTTGATAGAATTTACAACTAGTCAATCACCAACCAACTTAGGCTGAACCCACAAAATTCCAAATATTTATTCATACATAATAATTCTAACCTAAATCATGACAGGTCGTCCGATATTTTTCTATGATCCAAGATCATCGAAAGTAGGATGTGTTATAAATTTAAAGGTGTTATTGGTTTTTCTGTGAAATGTATCGGTCACATCAATCATATGCTTGTAATCGAAGATTTAACGCCGCGTTTAAGGAGTTCATTCGTCTCATTTATGGGCTTCAGCGCTTTGATCAAGTATCATTCCTTATTCCGCAGGTTATAGGATAATCATATAATAGTCATCCCGAGATTAAATCAATAGTTTTTGTATATAATTTAGTTCACAATAAAACATCTTAATATTAGGGTCACAAGAGACCAACCAACAAAAAAGAGAACATGGTGGTAACAAAAAGAAGTACAAAAGGGGACAGTAAAAATTAACCGAAAATATTTATTTTCGAATTTAATTTTGGTGCATTACAAACATGTATAATGAAGAAAATCTATTTTTCGGTACAAAAAGAAAAACCCTGTAAATATAAATGTTTTTCAATAAAAAGGAAACAAAAAAACTAGCAAATTAACAATTCAATTGTTGATATTTTTATATACTAGGCGTAACAACGCATATAGACTAAAGTATCTAAAATTCCAATCACAGTAAACATTTTCAATTTTAACCAACTAATTCCAAAGGAGCAGAGAAAGTATGTGGCGAGATCATTTATCTCTGTGAAAAAAGCAAATATTGATAAAACAAATTCTCATTTTTACTTTACTGCACCATTTATGCGGATTAAAAACTAAACAATAAACTGTCACAAGCGTACACGTTCTCTTCTTCTAAATTTGCTTGTATCAACTCGTACCAGCCATGAACTGGAATCATATTCACAAAAGTCAACGAAATCCCAATTACCTTAACGAAGGTTGGCATATGCCAATATCGGCAACAATATTTGAATACAAACATTCATATTTTGACTTAAGCTAGCACATGTCCATTATAATTGTTCCTTTAGTACCCACCAAACCACTTGCTGCTTGTACTTCAGGAAAATAATCTAAGGCTGTGTTGCTTATCTACGCTCGGTAGATCGAGCAGATTTTTCAGACTTCTCAGATTGCTCTGGAGATGCGCAATGGCTTCGGTTATCCTGGGCAATATTTTTTCTTTAGGTTGGTAGTAGATCAAATGTCATATAGTAACTGTTGATGACGATTTCTCAAGAGCTTAGCTTTAAGCCTTTTATATTTACTATGGAAAGAAATAATTTGGCGTTGCTATTAAGTATTGCGGGGAATGTTTTATTTAGTGGTGATGATAGAAGAAGAAATAGTTGGAATGGAAAGGAAATCTGTAGGGAATATTGAAAACTTCGCTGAAAATACCGTACAAAGGATGATCCCTTCCCAGTTCCGAACCCACTTTAGGATGATGCCAGACATCTTTTACAAAATTTGCAGTGACATATCACAATTAAGAGAAAATTCATTAACGCGCCCGGAACTTTCAATAGGTAAGCAACTTATGCTGAAAGCATATCCAAATATTCCTCTAAAACGGGAATTAATTACGCTACAATTTCGAAACATATCAAATTTGTTTTTTACATTCTCTGCCATTGTCGCTTTTCAGTGTCACTTCACCATTTGAAGTCTGAAAGTTGCTTATCTAGAAAAGCGCTCGAAATTATTTGAGAAAGAGTTCAGATTAAACAGATCAATCTGATCAAGATAAGCAACGCACTGCGGATAGGTCTGAGAAGTCTGAGATGTAGATAAGCAACGGATAAACTGAAATCAGATCAATCTGACAAATCTGAGCGTAGATAAGCAACACAGCCTAACTAAATTTTTAATAGTGACCACAAATAAAAAACATTATTCACATTGACAACCGGCCCGCATACATGCGCGTTTCGATATTTATACTTCGATGTCAGTGGGAATAAATGAGCACTTTGATATTATGTTTTATGATGAAAGAGATCATCATTAGGACTGGAAAAATGTCACTCAAAGAATAAAATAATTTATTTTTCAATTTTGCTCCACTTTATCCTGAGTTACACAAATAATTTTCGACTATTCTTCCGAAAATGGGACGCGCGAAATCATGGAATGTTATATGCTATTCGAAAGCTTATGGCAAGTAGTAATGGTTTTTGATGTCGTTATTGGCATAAAGGCCATTTCGAGGTTAAAATCTAAGGTTACTGTTGGCGTAATGGAGAGGGAGAGAGAGGTTAACTTTGGCATAAAAGTAAGCCTTTAAAGTTTCTAAAGGCTATTTCTTTTAGAAATACTCTTTTGCAAGGATGAAAACTATGTTTACCTGACTTTTTCATGAAATAAAAATGTCTCGATAACGGTAAATTTTCATTTACTGTATTCAAATTCAAATTAGATTATAGAACGCTACACTAGTAAGATACAATCTT
>QYTT01095439.1:3055-17271 GCA_006980735.1 Dasypogon diadema
TATATATTACTTTCAGGAAATTTTTAGATCATTTTAAATTTTTGGATTATTAGGCATATATTGGAACATCGTATAGCTCTCAAATGTAGTAAGGAGCAGTTTTATGAGACGCTTAACCAATAAATTGAAGATAGGTCATATTCCCCCACTCCTTGGTCAGGCCGCCATATTGGTTTTTGGGATATATACCAGTGCCTTGATCTGAATCACCCCGTATATACAGCGTTCAAAATACATCCCGAATAAAAGTTTAATGGTTTGGAGGGCCACATCTGATATTGTCGTAAAATGTCATCACTGCTCCTCTGGGGGATGGGTCATGGGATCACTTTAAAATTTTAAATAGGAACATCTACTTTTTATTGCAGATTCAAATTCTACGCCACAAAATATCGAGGTTTTGTTAGAAAAATTTTTGTTGATTCGCGATGATGACGGTGTAATCACGAAATTCCGATTTTTCACCTTTCTTGAAAAATACGACAAAAATGTGTTCAATATTCTCTAAAAAGCTATCCAATGATATTAAACTAGACCTTCCACCTTCTCCCAAGGAGGTGGGGTAAGATAAAAAAATATTAATAACAACACACGCTTTAATCGAATGTATAATCCATGTTCACCAACGTATGCGATTTTATGCAGTGCCAATATCAGGTTTAACAATTTGCACAGTTTAAAGTAAATTAATTTTCCTGGAAACAAATTTCTTTTATTTTAAATTGTTTTATTTGCTAAAGCTGAGTTAAGCATAAAACACTACATTGGTGGTAATGGATTACGAACCGAATGAAATCGTAGATATCTGATTGGTTCTTGAAGAGGCGCAGCACAACTATGCTGCAGCAGTCGAAATGAACAGACACAAATTTCTGGATCGTAGTTGGCCGTCTCGTTGTACAATACAACATCTAGGAGGACGTGCTCGTCAAAGTCACTTAAAACGAGATCGACGTACTTGCGATAGTCCATAATAACCCTCACGGAAAATCGAAAAAGAAATTGGTGTTCCAAAATCCACGGTTTAAAGGATATTACTCGTAGCGAAGTATCATCCTTACCACATCATGTCTATAAAAGAGTTATCAGGTAATGATTACGTCAAGCTAGTTGAATTCTGCAATTGGGCCTTACACAAGACCGAACACGGCCGTGAACCTTTCACAATGTCGGTCTTGTAAACAGACACGACTGCCGAAAATCCACATTTGATTCGACAGGTGGATCCTCAGTGGCGATGGAATACAAATGTATGGTGGTTAGTTGGACCATTTTACTTTGAAGGAACGTTTAATGGCTCACGGTACTTGGAGTTTCTTCCTGAACTTTTGGAAAACGATGATTTGGACACCAGAACGTCGATGTGGTTTCAGCAAGACGGCGCACTACTCTCGTAAAGATCGTTGCCTTTTGGATTTTCTGTGACCTGTTGCTTGGCCAGCCAGGTCACCTGATTTGGTATCTCCAGACTTCTTCCTTTGGGATTTTCTGAAAGGTATTGTGTTTCCAGATCTTCTAAAAAAGGGGGAAAACATAAAGAAGAGATTAACGAATGCTTGCAGATTAAATAAGTCCGAAGGTGTTGAACAAATGCGTACAGAACTATACAAAAAAGTAAGAATCTGCCGTAATCATCAGGGACATAATTTTGAGCAGCATTTGTAATTAAGAATCGCGCACATCTAAACACACACCGGCCCTTTTCAGTGCCAAATAATGTTCAAAGTCCGATCGCGCAACCTCCTTGTGGTGCACATTGCACATACGCATACCACAATAGGTGTGCGTGTGTTGTTATTAATATTTTTTATCACCTCCTGGAAGAAAGACAAAAGGCGAAAAATTGAAATTTCGCGATTGCCATTTATCGCGATTCAAAGAAAATGTTTCAAATAAAACCTAGATATTTTGCGGCGTAGAAACCGAATCTGCACTGAAAAGTAGGTGTTCCTATTTAAAATTTTAGTTCCCATTTGTCTTGCTTTTGAAAGTTTAATTGTTATAAAAAAATCCGCCAATTCAAATTTTTTGCAAACTTTATCAGGTGTTCATTATGCAATTTTGCGTCTAATGAAATTAGTTCGGAGTCGATATCGAGTCGAAATATTCGAAAATATTCGAAATTCACTAACGTACTTATACACGCACATACAGATTGCTCTCTAAAAACGATGGATTCGGACTCTTGGGATCTAAAAACGTGGAGATATGTCGAAATTTTCAATTCAAAACATCGGACCCATTACCATAGTTTCCAAATAGGAAGTTAAAAATAAAATTACTAACACAAAAAATTATATACAAACACACGAAGAGATCAACTAAAGACACACACAAAGCACGAGCAGCCAGGTGCAGTAGAATGTGACCTTCTTCGTTGCCAAATATTCAAGCCGCAAGCTCTTCTGCAAACTGACAATGAAGAGTGAATTAAGGACTCGTGATATCTGTCGACTGTGTCAGTGGTGTTATGCCCATTTTCCACTCTTAAGAATTAGAGGTAAATCGTGGACTTGGCCAGCGCCAGCACGAAGCTGGCCAAGCAGTTCACCCCAGTGCATGTCTTTGACCCCAGCAGACATGATGCCCTGATGATTCCGAACGTCGGCCAGATCAGTCTGCATATGTGGCTAACTAGAATTATTACACCACCCACTACTAAGCAATAAAAGTAGCTGCGGAACAGAGCGCTTACCCCGCCACAGAAGGAGAAAACAAGCTGAAATTGCCGGTCGATGTGCGACAGCTCATTCGGATGCATAAGACTGTTGAGTCTTATGTTGGCAGCTTTAATGCTACATCAGTCTTTGTAATGGGATGGATAACTGTAGACTACTCTGCTAGTTATCCCTGAAATCACGCCCAAATCCACCCCGAGGTGAGCGTGCCATCTAGCCAAACCGGATCGCTGCGGAAGTTGCACATATAAGTAGACACCTCGAGGCGTTTGGTGTTGTCAGTTGCTGAACGATGCATGTGGCGGACGACTCAACAGGAGTTCATTCTCCAATCGAGTCCCCGGGTTCGGAACCGCTTCCGCACCGAGGATGTCACTACCTGTCTTTGTTTGATGTACTTGAGCTATGCAATCTCCGGAAACGCTGAATACCAGAGGAGTACAATCCGGTCTGATGGTGCACTCATTCCTTGAACACCTCCAAACACCGAATCCACTAATTCAGGATTTCCGATGAACGGAACCTCTACAAACTGGTTGTACCTATTTTTAGTCCACTTGAGGTGGAATTCTGAGCTAAATCTGTTCCAGGTATAAATCGTGCAGATCAGATCCTGGGGCCAGTCGTGAGGAAAGGTGGGCGGCCGCAGAGCAGGCAGTAATACTCCCTACGCCGCGAGCCCCCAGAACACTTGGACGAATACTATGACCTAAAGCCACTTCCATTTCATGACCAAGCCGGTGAGGCCGAAACCGCCCATCCTGAATGCTATGCGGAGAGTGTTTCCAGTATCCCATCGACTGCCTTTGCTTGAAGTAGCTTAACGAAACCCTCTTCAAAGCACTCTGCCTTCAGTAAATGCCCGATGGACGAGGTAATCAAGTAATTTATCACCGTCCCTTCAGCGACAGGGAGAGCAATCGTGATCGCCAACCGCCACCCAGCACACCACAGGCCTAGGCTCTTATTCAGAGCACGCCAGCGCATCGTTTGTACTGTTGAAGAGCAGTACGAGCTAATAGAAAAGCCTCGTCGCGATACCAAAATAGCCAGCTTGTCCGCATATGCCACCATCAAAGACCTTGCACTGCTATATGGAAGCCGAACTGAATATTCCCATAGCGACCCACAAAGATTTATCAATAATGGTTTCAGGGCAAACTTGTAAAGCATACCTGACCAAGGGCAGCAAACCTGACACCCGGACCAAACAGGATAGGAGACATAATTTTTCCTTTATGCTTTATCAGAATAGCAAAATCTCTATATGGTCACCGGCCTCCAGTCACCTGGGCGGGAACCCAAGGTACTCATGGGAGGCATTGTAAAATATTGCGACCAACGAATGCAATAGGACTGGTCCAAGTGTATAAATAATGTAATCACTGAGCTAAATATCGCACCTAGTGTTTTTCAGATGATTTTCTAGTCTTTGGAATTCCCGTGAAGGGTTTTTCCGTCCCCCATCGTGGCGCGTCCCCAGGTGGCGGATAGGGGAACGTTCTGCAGTATGCAGAGTAGGCGCGTATCTTTGCGCGCCCGCGGACCAAAACGGAAACACGGAGAAAATGCAGTGCACGTCTGTTCCCGAGTCGGGCGGTGCACTGGTCAGCGTCTGTTCACCAGGTTAGGTGAGGCTGTAGGGAATTTTTATGACCGGTACGCGTTGCGGCACGTTGGAAGTGCCTGAAATTGGCGTCGGTGTTTTCCCCCGCTGCCGAGGAATGTCTGCTGTGAGGTATCTCTGCCGAGGCGGTGGCCGTGACGTATATCATAAGCCAGCCACTTCGGGCCTTGGTCAGGGAGTGTGCATTGGACGCAGGGGTTGCGTGTCTCCGAGCGAGCGCCGATCCGTCCGTGCGTTCCGGGATCGGTTAAGCGAAGGCCGGCCCTCAGGGAACTGGGGTAGGGGTAATGTCCCCGAGGGTACACCCGCTCCCAGCTATTTCGGCCCTCCCCCTTGTACACGATGCGCTGGTAAATCAAAACTATGGAAAATTTTGAGGGAAGTATAAAGGAGAAGGAGCAAGGTGCTCAGGTGCCCGGCGCAAGCGGCACCCAGGTAGGTAAGGAGAAAGGGGTAGCGGGGAGCGCTAACCCTTTCGGGAGGAGCTCCTTGATGCACAGGACACCACCTTCGGCCAAAAGGGAGAAGAGGTCCGAAGACAGAAGGAGCTCAATCCCAAGGAGGGGAGAGGTGAGTCAGGGGCTCCTCCCCCGACCAGCGCCGGGGAGGGGTTGAGGAGGAGCTGAGGGAGGGATTCCAAAAAATGAAATCCCTCATCAAGGCCATGCTGGTTGCCACTAAACGGCAAGTGGGGGTCAGCAAGGTAGTGAGGGAGGGACTTCCCGCACTGGAGGAGTTAGTCGACGGCCAGGAGAAGCTGCGTGGAGGCTCAACGTGACCTGGACGTGAGGGCTTCCGCTACGCAGACCTCTCCAGCGGCGATGATCCCAGCGCTAAGCGGGGGAGAAAAAAGGGGGCCTTCCAGTGCTCCGCTCCCAATGGCGGAGAACAATGTCGAGAAGAGCAATGTCGAGCTCCAGCCTACACCAGAGACCTCCAGCGGTGAACCTAGCACCAGCTGGACAGTGGTGGTTAGGCGGGGCAGAGCGAGGAAGGAGGAGGAAAAGGAAAAGAAGGAAGAAGGTAGAAAACAAAGGAAAAAGAAGAAGAAAAAGGCGAGACGGAGAAGACCCCGGCTGCGCCTAAGGCCGCCGAGAGTGGGCCCACGGGGAAGGCCAAGCCTGACGCGATCGCCCTTAAGCCTGGGGCTGGTAAGACGTACGCGGACGTACTGAGTATGATCCGCAAGTGCGTCGAGCCGGAGAGCTGCGGGGTGGAGGTTAGGTAGGTCCTGCAAATGACCCGACCGCAGCAGGGCCTGTTTTCGGTGCGGAGCTGAGGGGCATAGTAGAAAGGGCTGCACTGCCAACCCTTTGTGCTTCCTCTGCCCAGAAGTGGCGGGCAAACCCGATGCCCGGAAGCACGCGGCAGGGTCAGGGGAGTGCGGCTCCTTCCGCGAGATCCTGGATCAGCCCAAACAGGCGAAATGATCGGGATCCTGCAGGCCAATATGAACAGGAGCAGGACGGCTCATGGCCTACTGGCTCAGATCCGTCTCGAGAAAAACGCTGATATTGTAATTATAAACGAGCAGTATCGGAACGGTGATGAGCTTTTTGGTTTCGTGACACCCTCTGCACGGCGCCGATCTGGATCCCGGACCCGCGACGGTTGTATGTCGCGGCCCAGGGGTTCGGCAATGACTTTGTTTGGGCGAGGAACGGCGACGTTACCTACGTTAGCTGCGATCTCACACCAAACGAGAGCATAGGCGACTTCCAGGGCGAACTTGATGGCCTGGAGGACGCAGTCCGGAACATGTAGAGCGAGTTGATAGTGGCCGGAGACTTTAAGGCTAAAGCATTGGAGTGGGGGGAGACCAGGCCTGATTCCCGGTGTGGCCGGGTGATGGACTTTGTGTCCAGGGGCCGGGCTGATGGTTTTGAACACCGGCTCGACGTCCACCTTCCGGAGACCTTGTTATAGAGGGACAATTCTGGATGTCTCCCTGGCTGCACGGGTGGAGGGCTGGCGGGTGATTGAGGACTATACAGCCAGCGATCACCAGTATATCACGTACCGCGTGCGTGATATCTCGCGGGCCCGAACCCACAGGGCCCGCGCAGGTGGAACTTCGCCAGAATGGATGTCGAGAAGCTATCTCTGGCCCTAACACGCGGTCGGCGTGCCTTGGACGGGATACCGGAGGATTTGCCACCTCTCGAGCGGGCCGAAAGGTTGGTGGACTCTACCATGAGTCTAATCTACCAAGCCTGTCGGGAGGCCGTGCCGAAGAAGGGGTATCGTTTACTATGGAGGAACTCGTAGATGCCTCCCACGGCTTGCAATGTCAATGCTTCGATGAGCAAGGGTGGACAGAAGAGTCAGCTCCTCGACTGTCAGGGAAAATCTGAATGTTGCAGGCTGTATTCACCCTTTTATATTGTTCTAGGGCCTCCCTACTACCTGCGAATGAAATCAGGAATTCCTTTGGTTCCGTACCATTGGTGAGGAAATATTACCTACTAACTAAAATTTTCAATATAATTGGTGTTGCCGTCTTAGTTCGTTACATCTCCCCTTTTCCTTCAAAAAAATGGATCATTTCTCCCAAACAAAAATTCTCTCCTACTACCACAAGTCTGACTAATTCTATTTATTTAATTAGAGGAAAAAAAACTACAACAATATAAAATATTCATGAAACAAAACTAATCTAATTTTCAACATATCTGGTGTTGCTCGGTGTTGCGACCATCTATGGTGACGTTGCCATTTTTCTTGAGCCTTACTTTTAGACATTGGTTCTCGTTAACTCCATAACGGAGTCTAAAACGCGTTGTCTTAATAATCTTGGTCCATGGGATGGACACGCATACTGCCGGCTTTTGTCCAGGCTGTATCTTTGCTACGGGAACGGAATTTTCTTTATCCTCCTCCTTCGAATGTATCGCAGTAATTATTTCTTGTGGCGGTGTCGGGCAAAACTCACTGGAGTATGTTGGCGTCTTCGGTATCGAGAAGCACTCTTCTGGAAACATGAGGTCGTACCAATAATCCGGTACAGGACTAAGTGTTCTGGGTATTGGCGAAACCCGTATCGGTGACCAGTCGTCGATATATATCACTGGGATTGCGTCTTCTTCCATTCCTGTGCGTGATGAAGCCTGCGAATTACTGTGACTTTTTGTCTGTGAAGATTTCTTTTATTAGGAACGGGAAGTGGAGAAATTATTTAACCTAACGGGAAGTGTTTTAAATCTTTTTATTAAGAACGGGAGGTGGAGAAATTATTTAACCTAACGGCACAGGTTTTAAGTCTTTTATATGACCTTTCCCTTTACTCTTTTTGTTAGTGTCTGTTAATTCGAAAATCACTGGTGATAAAACTTTAGATATTATAAATGGTCCTTCGTATTTCGGAGCTAATTTAGCGGAAAATGCTTCTGGACGGAGGATAACAAATGAGTTTTCCGTAACACTTGATCATCTTTTTTCGGTTTCCAATCTCTTCGGCGCAAATTATAGTAATGAGTCTGTTTGGAAAATGCTTTACCTATGTTCAATCGGACTAATTCTGTCAATTTCCTGAGGCAATCCCCTTGTGTGATATCCTTTTTGCTTTGGTATCAGGGTAGGTAATTTTAGTTCATGCCCGTAATTAGAAAAGCAACGGTAAAGCCTGTAGACTCATGGCAATTAGTGTTCAAAGCGAATACGAATTCCAGAAGATACACATCCCAGTTTCGATGGTTTTCATCTACATATTGAGAAATCATTGTTTCTATTACTCTGTTCACTGTTTCAGTCGGATTGGCTTGCGAAGAATATGAAGCCGTTGTTCTATGCTCGATGCCAAATTCCCGGAGAATTTGATGAAAAGTTCTGCTAACATATTGGGTTCCATTGTCAGTAATGATTAAACTTGGACAACCGAACCTAGCAATAATTCTTTCTTTAAAGGACCTAGCGATCATGGAAGCAGTTGCCTGACGATTTGGACGGTTGGATCTCGACTCATTTAGTGAATTTATCTTGAAATACTAGGATGAATGCATGTCCGCGACTCGAACAGGGAAGGGCACGGTATACAGAATAGTTTCTTTCAGCTGCATTTAAAGTTCTACTAGCAGAAGATATAACCCTTTCCTGACCATCCAGGTTCAAATAGCCCCTAAGCCTTCTTGACTTGCATCCGTTTGAAGAGTGAACGACTTGGAAAAATCTGAATATACCAAAACAGGTGCGGAGATTAATCGTCCCTTTAAATCCTGGAAACTACTTTCTTGTTCTTTAGTCCATTCCCACCGCTTATTTTTCTTTAGAAACTTCGTCAACGGTGCTACTATCTGAGAAAAATTCAAAATAAATCTATGATACCCGGATGCCATGCCCAGAAATCGGCGCACCTCTTTTAAATTTCCCGGAGAAGGAATCCGTTGGATTGCACTACTTTTTCTGGATCAGTTTTTATTCCTTCCTCACTGACCATACGTCGTAAATATTTCAGTTATTTACGACAGAACCGTCATTTGTCTGCATTTATTTTTAAATTTGCAGTTTTTAATTTACCAAATACTTTGTGGAGATTCTCTAAGTGCTCCTCAAATGTTTTACCCAGGACGGCAATATCATCCAAATATACAAATGACTTATGATGCATCTCGGGTCCAATTATTTTATCTAAGAGTCGTTGAAAAGTGACTGGAGCGGAATGGAAACCAAAAGGCATAACTTTGAACTGATGCAGTCCTTTTCCTGGGATTGTGAAAGCGGTGATCGATCTGCTATCTATAGCTAACGGAACCTGCCAGTAACCCTGATGTAGATCTAAAGTTGATATATATCGAGCCTCTTTTAATTGATCTAAAATATGGTTTATTTGTGGTAAGGGGTACGCACCCTTCATCGAAATTTCATTTACTTTTCGAAAATCTATGCAAAATCTATAACGACCATCTTTTTTCTGGCTAGAACTATCGGTAAACTGTACGGAAGGTTCTATGATATTTTCTTCCAGCATTTTATTCACTTCGCCGTCGATAATTTTTTGCATAGCCGGATTCCTCGGAATATATCTTTGTTTAATCGGACTTGTATCCTTTAATCGGATCTTGTGTTCTGCCCAACTGGTAATGCCTGATAATTCCTCAGACTCTGCTAATTCTTTATTTAGAAACCCCTTCAGTTGGAATTCTTCTTCCAAGCTCAGAGCGCTTAATGCAGAATACGGAACTCGGGTTTCATTCCCTTGCAGACCACACGCAAATGTTGAACCAAATAAAGAAAACCTATAGTCACCTAATTCGAAAATGTCCATTCCTAAGTTTACCTCTTCCACCAAGGTGGGTATAATTAAAAATTTGTGTCTAAAAACTGAATCTCCTATGTTACATGGCAAATCTATACTAAATGCACAATCAATTTCTGCACCATCTGCTAGGCTTACTCTCAAATTATTCTTGGACATTGGATTAAATTCAAGTTTTTGACATTTCTGCACTACTCTATCATTAACAAACAAATTGACTGCTCCGGTGTCCATCAGTGCCTCACAATTGAAATTATTTATTTTAACAGGGATAAAAATTCGATTTTCTTCGAAACTTCCCTTTGAATTACAAATCGTTGCTTTCTTTAAGTTGTTTGTTGAGGCCCATTGATTTTTGTCTCGAACCGGCCCTTTTCTGGGACTCCATTTGGGTTTTCCGATTTACAACATTGACAGCCTCGGCTGAGTATACCTTTTTTACCACATTGTGAACAGAAAAGTTTTGGAGGTCTACGACAAATTGTCGCGTGTGACCTCGTTGTCCACACCTCCAGCAGCATTCTGCAACATTATATTCTTGTCTAACGGTAGCTACGGAAACCTGCAGCTTCATAGCTGGCAAGTGGTACGCAGTTTCTGGCATACAAGATTGTGATGGATTTGGCGGGTGTCTGAAAGTATTCTGTTCTATTCTTACTATCCCGTACTCTTCCCCCAAATTTATTATTTCTGCCAGCGTGGAAAAATCAATTCGGCGGATAAAGAGTTTATATTCTGGCCGAAGATTATTATAGATTCGTTCTATTTGTACTTCTGGAGTCGTATATTCTAGTTTACGCAGCAAGGTTTGGATTACGGTTACAAATTCCCTTAAAGTTTCATACTAGCCTTGTGTTCTGCAAGACATCCAATTTGTTAGGTTATTACGGTACCATTGTAAAGCTTTGCCACGCAACAATAGTGGCAGCATAACTGTTTACCATCTAGCCTCTCTAAAAATTCGAAGACATCTCTACCTCCATCAAAATTTAAATTCCATTTCCGCAGGAATCTGGAATCTGCTACAATATTAGCTTTACCTTTTATATGCCGGATGTCGGAACTAAACTGAAAGATAAAGTCTAAATGTCTAGACTGCCTTGAACTTCTTTCTGTTTGAGAATGGACCACATAAGTTAATGGTCTGTGATCGGTGTATACAGTGAACTTTCTTCCCTCCAAGAAAAATCTGACATGACGCAGTTCATCTGCGTCATGGAGTTGCACAGGCTCGTCAATTATGGAGTCGTGTTCCGCGGAAGCAGTACGCTTTCTTGTCATCTGAAAGAAGTATTCAGTTGGGACTTCCGCCTCCCGCACCCAATACGACTGGTTCCAAGCTATGCTTATACGTTTGTACTTTCTTATACTGTCAGCCGCGCTCTGAGCCTCTTTCGAAAGCAACTGTGACTGGGCTGAAAGAAGCATTTCAATCCGCTATAGTTCTGCCGTGAGATACTAAGCCTTGTACCGATTCTTATTGAAACGCGTCTCGACAAAAGATGTAATCTGTGTACGTACGTTTGTGAAATTTGTTTCATCTGGTATATCTCCAGAACAAAAAAAAATCAACTCCGGACCAATTTCATTCGACGCATAATTGCATAATTAACACCTGATAAAGTTTGTAAGAAATTTGAATTGCCGGTTTTTTATATAACAGTTAAACTTTCAAAAGCAAGATAAAATGGCCAAATGGGAAGTTGTTAGTGTAGGTAGACCTATCGTACTCAGTTAATTTTAATTTTAAATTGTGTGACACTTATATTTCTTAACACCAGTTACTCCGTTAAAATTCCTTCGGATACCCTTCGCGATTTCACGTGTTTCCAGATACTTTTTTTTAGGGTTCCGTACCCAAAGGGTAAAAAACGGGACCCTATTACTAAGACTCCGCTGTCCGTCCGTCTGTCCGTCCGTCGGTCTGTCACCAGGCTGTATCTCATGAACCGTGATAGTTAGACAGTTGAAATTTTCACAGATGATGAATTTCTGTTGCCGCTATAACAACAAATACTAAAAAACAAAATAAAATAAATATTTAAGGGGGCTCCCATACAACAGACATGATTTTTTTGCCGTTTTTATAGATAATGGTACGGAACCCTTCGTGAGCGAATACGACTCGCACTGGCCGGTTTTTTTATTATCTAACAGTGGCACGTATGTTCCCTTTCGCGTCACTGACGATAATCAAATTGACTTGCTGTGATCGAAACACCAAAATTTCTTTATTTCACCGAAAAAAACTACTCTGTTTATGTTTTTCAAGTATAGACTCAACTTCTAAAACTTTCTAAAATAAATTTTGGAAGAAGTCATGCAGACAAGCGGTGGGGCTTATAACTGTCAAGGCTTTCGGCATTTTTGTCAAACTTGTTGTAAGTTTATTTACTTTTGCTATTCCTGAATATTTTTTTAATTTTAGTTATTATTAAATATTTTAATTAACCCTCGAATAGCCTGGTGGGTCGCCTCAAAAATGATTTTTTTAGTGTAAGATCGTCATTCAGCTCAGTTCAGCTTTTTTTTGTAAATTATTATTCTGGGTTAAATTATATTATCTTTAAGCCAAAATTAGGTCACATGCATTGTAATTAATATTATAATATATGATACAAGTTTACTGAAATGATTTGTAGTTCGCGAAGACAAAGCAAATCTTTTACTAAGCATTCCGAAATTATCTGCAACGCTCAATAAATTTATGAAAGCGGATTACGAGCATTCATATAATGCACTAGAACACAATAAAGGTAGAAAATAAAAATAGTGTAAAGAAGAAAAAATACAGATATTGACAAATACAATTTACTAAATTAAACAGGGAAATATCAATAATATGGAAGGAGCCTCTATAGGGTGATTAAGGTTCCCACGGGAGATTTGTATTCTCATGGGTTAGGCAAGCGAAATGCACAAAACTCTTATACAATAGTGGCGTAAGCAGAATTAAATAGCTGATGGCGTGAAGTCTCGTCCTAAGTAGTAGATGCATGTAACATGGTTTGTTCTATCTTGGGAATTTTTAAGGGTAACTGTTTTAACCTGTAATAATTACAGTTAATAAAATAAAAATTGAACTGACAAGCATTTAACTTTCTAATGTAGGAACAAATATTGACGTATCTGCTGTATTTTAGTTTTTATTTATGTATATATTTCGGGTCTGCTCTTCAAATTCACTTTTAAATTTTAATGTAATCTTCTTCAAACACCAGGATTTATCCCAATTGTGCTCCAAGGCAGCAATTCCACACTATCGTTCGTGATAATTCCATAGGACAACATTTTACAGACAGGGTTAACGCAATATCAATTAAAAATCCCATTTATTACATAAACCGACGTGTAGCTAGATGCATTATGCTGATAGACGAGAATTTTTCCTGGAGGTCATTTTGTTTTTATGTCTTCCTTCGAACGTCAAACTAAGAGCCTGTAATATTCTTTCTTGATAGACTTCCTCTTTTTCAGATTGTTTGTAAAATTAGTACCACGAGCATGTTACAATTGGCATGAATTTATAGTTAGAACCAGCTTCTCCTTGCTTAAAGCATTAATAAAAAAATTCACTTTTCTTGCATAATCCAGTTTATGACTTACAGTTTAGGGGACTGCAGCACAGTCCGTTCTGTGATCTCAAATCCCCTCTTAGGTGCAAGCTGGAAGCTGTTATGCAAACTATACATTCATCTATACTGCATCCGTGTCATGATTTTTGTCAACATATGGTAGTCTCTATATTAGAAATTGCCACAAGTTTTTCCTCCATTTGGCAGTAAACATTAAAGGTGATAAGTAAGGAAATCTTTAATTTTATAAGTGCTATTCATTATCTGCTGTAAAAAAGTTTAAAATGATGAAGCACCCCTCCAATGGGCTAAAATGTCAGAAACTGGGTACACATATTATGCCATTTCTCGTGCACTTTAAAAGAATTTTCGTTTGATAACTTACTTTTTCTATGGATAAATAGTACACAACCAATCATGAACAACAGGACGTGTTAATTTGCCTGTTCTATAGAACCGTCCAAAAAAGCCGTTCATTTTGAAAGTAGTATAAGTTTACTTTTGCAACCACAGCAAAAATTGATTCTGAAGGACTTAAATTTCACTTACATTTCGCTTTTTACTGAAATTAAGAAATGTCACTTATTCCACTTTCAAAATAAACGGCTCAATAATTCAGAAGCATTTTTATGCATGTGTATTATGTGGTGCATGTTCTATTCGTCTAAAATTTGGGGATGAAATGGGTTTTTTCTAACATCTTCCGAACCACTCAGCCGGCTTTAATGAAACGACCATCAAAATGTTTGTAAAAGAATTGCGCTTTGATTTCATCCCATAGGTGCCGGGCGGAGGGCGGACAAGGGAAAATAATTTAGAAAACCACCGAAACTGACTATAGTGCTGTAACGATTAAGCTAGGTATTTGTTTGAATGAAAGAATAAATAAAATTTCACGTTTTTTTTATTACTAATAGCATTAAGATAGCAATATAAGTATGTGCTGATAATACTCAATTGTACATATCTACACCTCTTGGTCTAATGAAGGATGCCATTTCACGGGCAAATGATGGTCTCTAACACCTATCTTGATGGTCTGAGAATAATAGTCTTCTGCTCTCTAATACTTTTTTTTTTTTTTT